>MU182361.1:50811-81381 GCA_016904865.1 Pissodes strobi | reverse complement strand
TTTTACCTCCGCCGGCGGAAAAGTGAAAAGTAAAGCTCCGGCGGAGGTAAAAGTGTTGTCATAGCAACATAGATACAATACAAACAAACATCAAAATAAGCGTCAACAACTCAAGAGTTATTAAACTAAAATTTGTATTTATCACTCAATTTGTGACTGCATTTCTAAAAATCACTAATTTAGGAACAAATTGGTTATTATTTAATCGAACTTACTCAATAACTGCTTATCAATACGGAATCAAAATGCAATCGAAAACGCAATTTTAAAAATATAATTATTGTTGATTGTGTCCACTGACAGCTTCATGTTACATTACTATAGCAACAACCTGAGCCTATTCACCGACATCGCACCGGTCTAAGCCGCCTTGTGAACCCACTTATCTTTAATTATAATTATTATTACTATTAAAAAGAGACGTTTTTGGATTAATTTGTCGACATTTGAAGAAAAAACAGCATATTTTATTTGGAGGAAAAGTTACTTTTCATGGCTTGCTCTCTATTACCAGCCTCACTCCGTTCGGCTGGTAAACACGAGCGCGCCATAAAAAGTATTACTTTTCCTCCATATAAAATAATATACTATTTAACCAAATCCGAGGCTAGGGCGTTTAAGTTTAAGAAGTTTCACTTCTGATATGCGCACATAGTACAAACGCTTTTTTTATTTACAGGAATATGAATGTAAAATATATAAACGGCAACCATCCAACGGGTACATATAAATTTAAATATAAACGTAAACTACAAATCTGTAACCTTAATTAATTAATTAAACATTGGTCTTTCTTCGTTTTTAAATCGACGTAAATTGATCGATTATTGGATCAAAATTAATTTTTTAGACAAATTCATTTTCTATGCATAGTATTGCTAGGCTATTTATTTAGAGTTGTCTGGCTAATGGTACTTCCTAAATACGAAACTTTAAAAAACACATACTTTTTTACGACCGAAATTTTCGGAATGTTTGTCTTTGAAGTCGCATGCCGCCTTACGCAGCGTTTTTTCAAATTTGCATGTACCAAATGCCGCCGCGCCGGGATATATCTTTTTATTCCACGTAAAATAAATAATAAATACCTGACACGAAATGTATTGGTTGGGTAAAAAGTTTAATACATATTTTGGTCTTTGATTGTATTATAATTTAATTAATTTAAAAACTCAGTTAAGCTCATGAGCATTGTTATCATTAGCATTAGCATATTTATAAATTCGGAGCGGCGCCTAATTTCTCTTGGCGCCGTGGGGCCTTGCTCCCCCTGGCCCACCCGGTAGCTACGCCACTGTTTACCGCATACTATGCAGAATATACTATACGGAGAATACAATGTTCAAAAAGCAAACATAATGCAAAAGATAGGTACTAGTTTTTATAGACAGAACAATCTTTGACCTTTAAACACCAATTTGATTTAAATTGGAAATTTAGATTATATTTTTTAGTGTTTGGGAATTCTTTATATTTTATAGTTATACTATAGGGTAGGCCACAATACCAATAATAAAGCTTATGATAATATTTTAGATGGCTATATTCAACATTAAACAACTAAATACTAAATTTTAATAACCTTTATAAAAAAATGGAAAAAAGCTCATTCAGCGAAAGAACAGAATAATATAAAATATCCTAAAAGAACCTATATAAATAGTAGGTATATAAAATAAACGGTTCTTTTGATTCAAAAAATAAAAAACAAAACCATACGCTAACATTACAAACAACAAAGAACAATTAAAACATAATAACCATATAACATAGCGCAGGCCAAGGACGACTGTTGAAATCTGTACTATATTTTGTCAAAAAAATATAGTAGGTACAAACAAAAATTTAAAACTTACATAAAACCAGCAGTTTTTACTTATTTATTTTATTTTTTTTGAAAATATGAAAGAAGGTAAATAAAATTCATTATGAAATTCGTCATTATGAATTATAAATTCATTATGATTAATTCATTATCAAAGCAGAATATTGAACTAGCAATTAAATATATTACAACGTTTTCTACTTAATCAATTTATTATCTCTTATAAACTGGTCAACATAAAGTTCGGTCCATTCAATTTTTAGTCTTATTTTCAAACTGCTGTAACTTTTTTAAAAATAAGGTTTTTTGAACGGGGTTTGCGGATTTTAAAAGCCCGTTTTTTTGGGGTTAAGCTAAATGCCATAAATTTTCAGTAGTATTGATATTATCATGATATACGGGGTGATCAATAAAGTAATGCAAAAAATCAAAAAGTTTGTGTGTGTGCCATTTCAGCAGTAATTTTGTTTAGACATTACAATATGGGTTGTTACCAAGGTAATATCAATATCTCTGGACGTTTTTGGATTAAAGCCCTTTGGCCTTAGATACACTACTAAACAACAAATTTTGGCAACAACATTTTTAAAATGCTGTAACTGGAAAACGGACGGATTTTTACGAGCATTTCAAATTCGGAAAGCCTATTTCATGTAGTTTTTTATGACCTAAGCCCTTTACGGAGGGTTACAGTTTTCACATTATACGGGGCCAACAATAAACAAATACGTATCTACTAACTTAAAAAGGCCAAATTTTACAATCGTTAGAAATTTTTACCCCAATTTAGAGAAAAAGTTATAGAACCTTTGGGCAAGAGAAATGTTGTAGCTTTTCGCTGATGCAAGAGCAAGAAAATCTCCGGTAGGTGTCGCCGTTGAGTCAGAAATGGCTCTCAAAGCTAGCTCGAAATTTAAGCCTGCTTTGCGACTTTTAAAGAGTTGTATCTAAAAAACTATCACCCAAAACTGCCGAAGCTTTCAAGCAGCAAGTGGCTTAAGGATATCCTCGCAAACCGTAAGACGTAGACTCCACGCCTACACACTATTAGGAGATTATTTGTTTATTAGTCCTATTAGTTGTGTTGTATGTTATGTTTATTCATATATAAAATAAGGATTGGGAATTAAGAAACGATAATCTGTGTATTTATTGTTTTTAAAAATCCAATAAACCTTAAACAAGGGCTCTTTCCTTTCTTTTTTGAACTTCAAATTGAAAAATTTTAAAACAAAACAAATGCATAATGTTCCTATAGCGCCCAATCATTTACCCTTTACTTAAGATGTCCGTGTTAGATACGTATTTGTTTATTGTTGGCCCCGTATAATGTGAACACTCTAACACTCCGTAAAGTACTTATAAGTCATAAAAAAATCTACATGAAATAGGCTTTCCGAATCTGAAATGCTCGTAAAAAGTTATAGCATTTTTAAAATGTTGTTGCCAAAATTTGTTGTTTAGTAGTGTATCTAAGGCCAAAGGGCTTTAATCCAAAAACTGGCAAAAACTTCCAGAGATATTGATATTACCTTGGTAACAACGCATATTGTAATGTCTAAAAAAAATTACTGCTGAAATGACACACACACAAAGTTTTTGATTTTTTGCATTACTTTATTGATCACCCCGTATATCATGATAATATCAATTCTACTGAAATTTTATGGCATGTAGCTTAATCCCAAAAAAACGCGCTTTCAAAATCCGCAAACCACGTTCAAAAAACCTTATTTTTAAAAAAGTTACAGCAGTTTGGAAATAAGGCTAAAAATTGAATGGACCGAACTTTATGTTGACCAGTTTAGTTTTCAAGATCCCAAATACATTCCTATCTTTTTCGGACACCCTGTATATGAAGAACACAGGATGATGCCTCAATTTTTCACTTTGTACGAGAATATGTGTATTATCGTTGACTGAATAATAGGGTATCAGTCAATGGTATTATTATATTATAGCCTACAAAGCGCATACTGGCCAAAATCACATCTAAAAATCGGTCACTACCTCCCGGTCTATATGCAACAACGGCTTGGAGAAGTTTATTGGCATTGTGTAATTTGCTTAAAATCCAAATTAGATTTGTGTAAATATGAGTATAATTTTCTTTAAAAAGTTGATTGCCCTTTTTACTTGGATACATTATTTGTTCATTTACATACAATGCGGCGCGAGGCGTTGCCACAATTTCGATCCCAGAATTAAGGGCAATATGTAAACAAATAAAAATTGCGAAAAAAACCGCAAGACCGCAAGGCTCTTGGGGGCTTGGTCTTGGTCTTGAGTAAGTCTTGCAATACTAGGTCTTGGTCTTGCATAAGTCTTGCACTGTTCGGTCTTGGTCTTGATCTTGCAGACCTGGAGCTGGTCTTGGTCTTGCTTTTTGTGCAAGACCAAGACCAAGACCAGTCTCGCTCATCACTAAACATTAGTGCATCATAAACTATTAAACGCTCCACATGAAAACTTATTGCTCTAAAGCTATCTTCGTAAAGGTCGTATAAAAATACTTATATCATTGACCATGTGTAATTGGTCGATGCTTGTATCATAATGAGAAGCCTTATGGTACAAATGATTAAAATTGACTTGTTATTTTCGGGATGCGTTTCGTATAAATTAGGAAATATTTTATCTGTCGTTCGACTAATTGCCTCTAATAATAATTACAGTCTTTTAGTTTTAGATTGTAAAAAATTATGCATATTACTGCATAGAATCTTTATCAACGTCGTATTTATGATCTATGGGCCCCAAGCTGAACCAGGCCTTACAGGGGTAAATATATATTTTAAAAATAACGTACAAAAACCGCATTTAGACTTTAGAAATAAACATGTAACGTTTATTAATAAGTTATAAAAAATGCATACGATCTACCTATACAGCATTTAGAATTTGATGAATTCCTGAGATGATAAAATTAAAAGAACTGAAAATCATTAACGTAATATACTTTAATGGTTTCAACGATAGAACTTTTCAAATGATCGTCTTTGTCATTATTGTATGATTTTGTAATTATCATTTGATTACTAAGTGTATTCAACTTTTTGAGGAACCAAAAACAAACAGGGATCCCGTCAGGACCCAGGACTTTATTGTATATTTCTTCTTTAGAAATAGGGTTGAAATTGACATTCTATGACATATTAGAGGGGGTGGTCAGTTTCAACGAGCTAATATTATTGCCCGGCGTATAGACAGTTTCGACGCACTTTTTAAACAAGTCTACCATGTCCTAGCTATTATCAGCTAACTCCTCACCTCATCATAAATCATGGACTGAGAAAGTGAATGATTTACTTTAAGATCTACGATATATTTCCAAAAACACAAGGGATCAGACTTAAATTCATTGTCCATCCTAGCTAAATATTAAGACCAACCTCTCTTTCGTACACTCTTACACTCCGAGCGTAATCTTGAAACTTCTCTATAATCAACATGAGATCCTCATTTAATGTAAATTCTAAGTGCGTTTTTTTTTGAAAAGTAAGTTGTGGTAACTCGAGTGAAAACCATTTCGTATACGTACTAGTTCTATATCTCTATAAAGTCACAAATAAAGATATGCCATATGCTAAAACGTCATAAAAATATTGCAGTGCCATATTAGCATTGTGATGAGACAGACTCTCTCCCCAGTCAATACTAGCTAAAAAATTATTTAAACCCAGATAATTAGCATTCTTAAAATCATAGTAAAAATCTTGGAGGTAGAGACCGTCACTCACATGACTCCTGTAAATATCACTTAAAACACACTCATAACTAGAATGATGAAAACTTCTATATTATATATAAAATAGGATCTGTAGCTAAACTTACTGTTACACATCTGTCAGTTGTAAACATAAGGCCCTAAAACATATTTCAACCGTTGGGTATATCAATCTTTCGGAACAAGTGAAGGTAACCAAATGATTCAGCAAGGCGTACCGCTAATGAAGTGCCAGGGCATTCAACCTGCACACCAAAGTTGTTACTTTACCATACTGCTTCAGGCATGCCCTAATCACCAAAAATATAAACACACCGAGATGGATACATAGGTAAAACATTTTCCACTGCTTCAAAATGAGAGCTATAATATAGGTCAGGCATACTAGGAGGGATATATAAACCTGCTATGAAAAACCTTGAACCTTTGTACACACACGATATAAACAACTGCTCTACATTTTCTTGTACCATGCTAATTTTTACTGCATCAATAGATTTTCTCACATATATTAGAACACCCCCACCACTGTAAGGCTTGTCAAATTAGACCTACCAATACATTAAAATTTATACATTGTATTTCACTATTCAAAAAGTCACTATTTAGGTTAATATCAACTAAAACTATTATATAATGTGAGGAACCACTCACAGCCAACTTTAGAACGTCCAATTTGGTACGCCAACATTGTGCATGGTAGTAAATAGCCAATGGGGATGCGCCTAGTTTTCCTGTGGCGCTTCTGCCTTTTGGCAACAATGGATGGAACTCCTTTTATGTACCTTATTACAAGGTTCTCACTCTTCTCATTTCTGCGGGTAAGTTCTTCTTTTACAGCTTTATAATGGTCCTGCCGCATCTTTGTTGAGTCACATGACTCAGTTTGGAACTTTTTCTTGCATCGTAATGCCTTAAAACTTTACACCTGCTAGTGATGGTCGTAAAATATGCATAAAGTTTTTCTAAAAAGGCAAAAAAACTTGCAGTACCCAGACAGCACTCGGCAGGAGTCCGCACTACCAGACTGAGTAAATGCAGTGCAAGGTACCCATACTGCTAACTTATTTTGTGCCAGTACCAACACTTGAAGACCATTGTACTTTGCGCTTATTGAAGAAGCGTTATCATAAGATTGACCACGGCCGTTATTAATAGAGATATTTTAAGACCCTTGTTTCAGCATCTCGTTATGGTTATCGTTATTATGAGCATGCGTAGTACTACTACCTTGAGTTTATTACCGATAAAGGTTTCTGTTAATTACGAAGAAACAAGGAAGGTGTTATGGTAATCGTTGTGGTTATTTCATTCATGGGCTGCAATGTCGCCAATACGCTTAGAAGTTACTAACATTCTTTTGAGTTTGGCGAAATTTGATTGATTATTCGATGACAAATTTCAAAACGTAAATAAATTATATTTTTATTAGTTAACTTGGAATATTTATAAGTTACTTTAAGAAACTTAAATATAGTTATTGCATTTTTAAACATTGTAGGGCATTCTAATTTCTTGGAAAAAATAATAATATAATAATAATACTTCTAATTTGCTGTCGAATTGTCAATGCTCCTGCTAATCGATAAACATATTCTGTTATAAACCTAAAATAAAGTGTTGTTTCGAAAAATATCTGCCAGGATAATACCTCTGATTAAATTATGGTTGGCTCCATTAGGATCATGTCTTCGAATTATATTTTCTAGAGCTTCTTCCATTTTTGCCAACGATACTCGATAGCCCCGAAATCTGATTGTGTTGGTCTGGATCATAGACAATTGCTTTGTCTATGGTCTGGATGGTGTTACGGTGTTACTATATTGTCACGATTTGTATTTTTTATCTGTGACGCCACGCCTTACTTAGCGTGTAGGAGAATAGTTCAGATTTAGGAACGCACAACGTCAAGTTGAGAAGAGATAATAAAGGAGACACATCGATAAAAACAGTTTATTTACAAACAAACTTAACAACGGTTAGACTGTATACTAATAAAGGCGTGTTTAAGATTATAGATGAATTAAGAGTTGACACTATACCCAATTAATATGAAATGCATGTCTTCTCGAGGGAGGCTTAGATCAAAGTTTTTCTAGCAAGCGACGTCACTTTTATTAATAAAGTTTATGTGAGCGGAGTTGTCTTTTATTTAAGTATTTGTTCTGATATTTATGAGGTAAGTCTTTCTGGTTTAAGTTTATCACAAATTGCTACGGCACGTTCTCTACTTTTTAAAAATCTCCAATAACTATCCCTTTACTGGAAATTCTGATACTTCACAAATTCGGCTCTCTCTATGCTTTTAGTAGTACCCAAATGCCGTATACCTGTGCATACGTTCATCCAGGTTAGGTAAGGACCTGATCGCCCTATGCCTGTGCATAGGTGGTCACAGGTATGGGGGTTGTGGGATAGAACAACTAGAAGTGGACGTACCTGTGTACTGCCCCGCAACTAGATTGAGTGGAATTGAGAGACCCGAAAGCCAGATGAACTTGGCGTTTGCCTGCATGTTTATATGTTACAAAATGCTGATGGCTGCATCATTAAGGATTAAAATCGCTCCCGTCGACCGCTCAAGTTGTTTATAATTAACAGTGAATGTTTATATAACATTTGTCAAGTTCAAGTTCACAATTACGACAGGGTGATATTTAATTAATGCTTTTAAGTAGTTCACAATATTCATACTATACAAATACACAAATGTCATTTATGACATTTGTCATTGCCGTTATTTTAAGAGAATTTTCCATTTGTGACATTTGTCATTGCCGTTATTTTTAAGAGAATTTTTGAGGTTCGTGTTAAGAGGTTTGAAATCTCTTTTATAAAAGGCGTCGTAATCGTTATCAATAATAACGTTATCCAAAACACTGCCCAAAAATGCTGTTAATTTTAGATGGCTTAAAAACTCTCTATTGTCTATTTCATTCTCGTTCAAAAACTGCCCTGGTAAGGCAAAAATTTTACAAATCTTTCAACAGGGATGTGTTCGTTTAATATCTAAAACTTAAAGTATGCTAATCAACTTGACTCTCATCTGGAGTTGAATCTAAAGAGATGGAGTACTACTTTGACTGTTTGATTCAGGAGATAACTTCATTGAAAACTCGCCGGCCAATTAATTGAAAAACTTTCTCGTATATCGTTGTATTTGTATATTTGTATCGTTGGAATAGCACAGCGACTTGGCTTAGACTTCATATATGCAGTCATACGACGTGATTTAACTTCTTCATTCTTTTTGGCGTTTCTGTTGCAATCTTTAGTTTGTCTCTTCCGCTTCTAAATTGTTATTTTTATATCAATTAGTATGTATTTGTGGCGGTTCATAATATTAGATTAAACTAAGCAGAGAAATCGAAAAATAGGTCTCAAGTCTCAACCAGCGCAGCGGCTGGGTGAGTATATTATTTGTGAAGGGTTTTATTAAAACAGTTACAAACCTTTGGATCTGTAATAGCAGATGGCTCTATGCATACTCTAAATTTAATGTGGGTATCTGTATAACGCCAGAGCAATCAAATTAAAAAGAGTTTTTCTTATGAATTCATCTGTCCTTAAAGAGTTAATAAATAGAGAATGCGCGTTAATCCAATCTACAGCCAACTGCCAGACACGACCTATCATATCCGAAAAAGCACATGTGTCAGCCTGTGAAAAATAAAATGTGATAGTGGTATCATCAGCATATTAGATTTAGTTCAATAATTTGAATACAGTATAAAAGGTAACTGGATTAAAATCGATTTTTACGCTAGTTTCTAGCTATATTCAACTTTTGTATGGTCCTAAAATATTCTAGATGCGCCTAAGGTAATCGGTTTCCTTTGCATATATTTCGGCTTGCCATACTAAATGTGCAATAGCTTAATGTGCAATAGCATAATACTAACATTACAATAGAGCCTTTCAGGCTTTATTGTAATGCTAGTATTAAGAGAAGAAAATTCTTTTAGGATACATTTTCTAGCCCCACCCGGTTAAACAAAATCCAGAGGATTGTTGAGGCATGATGGAATACTATGAACATTATTCTAACATACAATGAACTAGCCAGGATGAGACATACCATAGCAGGCAGCATATCTAAAATCCGCTCATAAATAAAAAAATGTTTCAACTACGATTGCTAATTTCTTAAAATTTTATGTGTTAGGATGGCCAAACAAAATGTGGCAAGCAGAAGTTATAACCTTTACAACGAAACTCCCATGAGATCAATAAGACTGTTTCCGATGTTTTGTCGAGTTCCGCTATTATTTAGAAAGGTTTTAGAGTATCTTAAAGGACTCTTTTAGATTTTCTTTCAGATTTGGCGCTATTGGCAGCCTTCTCTTAATATTTGATGTTCACTAGATATTATATAAACATTAGACATCACAGAACGTATGGTATAATTTTTCAATTTTTAATGCCGAATTGTTTAATTTGTATGCATGATTATTGTCAAATAGAAAATGTTGGTTAATGTATGAGAATGTACAGGTTATTGATTAATGATTACAAATAAACCTTTCCATGTAATTTCTTCAGTGGTCATTGTTCTATTATGTCTTGTGGTGCATCCGTTGTGGTTGTGTTTCGTATTGCGAGAGATCTTGTGTGACTGCTCTGTGTACAGACCTTATTGTGAAATTATTTTCTGAGAATTTGCTTCTTTCCTTCTTTCCTATCCATTGTAAGTCTTTCTTTGCATGAGTAGGGGTATAGTTTGCTATGTTTCGTCAGTTCAGATCTCGTGAGCATATTTATATTTTTAGGTCTATTCTTGTTCATTTTATTGCTTAAAAGAAATATGTGAGAAGCGAAATAGCAAAAGTGTTAATGGCTTTGAATATGTGCATCGAATTTTAATTTCGTGTGAGGATTAGGGTTAGGCGTATCTTATATTATTTAGTTAGTTACTTTTTTATTGTTGTGTGGTATATCCTTATGTTCTGCTGAAATCCCATAAACGTATATGTGGCATCTTTCTGTATGTTACCTATTATCTCGTTGTTAAGAGTTTCTGCGTCTATTTCGTCTTTCTATTTGCTTCGTTTTATACGAAATGTTTTGCATTTATTAATATCTAATTCCAGCGCTTGCTGTCCTTCCCTTTAGTATTTTTAAAAGTCCTCTCGTTTATGTGTGTGTTGGTGCATATATTTTGATGTCATCCATATATAGAAGGTGGTTAATTTTGTGTTCTACTTCGTTCTGATGTTTTATCTGAAAAACGTATTTTGTGGTATTGTAGAGTGGGTTCAGGTAGAGGCAGAATCCTAAGACGCTTAGTGAGTTTCCTTCAAAGATTCCTCTTTTAATTTCTATGGTGTCTTTAAGTTGAACGTATTATCTAATTTCTAGTATTTTCCTTAGTCACGAACGTTGCACAGAGTTGAACATTTTCTTGTAATCTATGCAACAGGTTCGTAGGTTCTTTTGGTGTTTTCCCGTTTGTCTCATTATCACAGAGTCTATTATTACCTATTCCTAGCATCCTTGACTGTTATTGACCTAGCTTTACGATTTCACACTTGCTCGCCAGGGAATATTCACTCATCCCAGATATCTTAGACAAGCGTCTAGCGACTCTACTAAATTTTCGATACCAAAGGCCACCTATACTACATAGGTGGCCTTGCGTGGAATGTATTCACAAAGAAGGGGGATTCTTTGTGAATGTATTCGCGGAAACACATGCAAGCTGCTGTATATCCACTATAATACGGCTTTTGTCAAATATATCCTGGTCTTTAGTCAGATAAAGCAAAATATTTCGTAAAAACTGCATCCAAAGTACGGGCACGTATTACAATAAGTAATATTTCACTTTTCGCATGGCCATCCGCTCGCTACGGGGGCCCAAGAAAAGGAAACTAACCAGGTGCTAACTCAAACTAACCCAAGACATACCCAAAATCAAGAAAAAAACTGTTTAGAAACTTAACCTTAAAAAAATGAAAAAAAGCGACGGGGTTTGAACCCGGGCCGTCGATAGCCGCCGATTAGAGACCTAAACATCTAGACCTCTCGACCACGAGGGCTCTTGCTGCAAATTGATTGCATCGCGATGACATCGAATGCAATCGCTCGAATCAACGCCACCTACAGTAGATGACGTTGGAGTATGCGGTATCGAAAATTACATCGGGTCTCCAGACGCTTTTTATCTTAGATATCACAAGGATTAAGTACTGTGTGGCCATTTCCCTGTTGTCCGGGTCAAGGTGACGATCTTCGTTGTTTCCGACAAATTTTCTGACGCTCCGGTCTGTAAAAAGTAATACTACCTTCTGTAGTTCCCTATAGAGATGTTCGTTAAGTCATAGTAACTTAATGTACTTCAGCAGGTTCTTTGAGATCACCCCTGTATATGATGGTACTATTTTGGCAGTGTTCATTTACCATTGTCTCTGTAGTCGTACTCCCAGTTCTAGATACTTGGCAAATTTCTCAGCGTGTTTTTCAATCACATCACTGGTGTGAGAGATCGCCACTTCAACGAACGTAGTTTTCCTTACCTCTTTATTTCTTAAAACAGTATCAGGTCTATTATCAGAAACAGTTTGGGTCAGTTAATGTCAGTCAGTCAGTTAAAATGGTGCGGTATCAGTATAATCTAAGGTTCTCATTTTCCAAAAAATTGAATCCGGAGTGCAGTTGTAGTAAGGAACCTTTTATTACTGTAAAACTGCCGTGCCAGTTCCTGATGTACAAATTTTGCTACAGCATCGTGCCTCTTTGCACTCAGTCGAGGCATCATGGACAGTTTCTGAGCTTTGACATCCATATCTGCACCTATCATCTTCAGCTGCTGGGTCTTTGAGTATATATTTTAGGTAGGCACGTATAACCTGATCCTAATGGAAACATTTGTTCAGAGACCAGCCGGTGCGGTCGGTAGTTCGACACTGCTTTATCGATATGTTTTTGTGTCTCCCGTGCGGGGATTCTCTCTCCAGCTTTGTAATTTCTCGTTGTTGTCCTTATAATGCCATTGGAGTTTGCCATCCTTTAATCTTAATGGGGTGAAGTCGTCCACTTGGCATATTACTCTGTGGGATTCTGAACTGGCATATTTCCTGTAGAAGAAGTTTCGGAGATCTGTTTTATGCAGGTCTAATTGCTTGCTGATATCTGCCAGTTCTCTACCACCTTCATGTCGAGGCAGTATATTCCTCTCCATAGCACTTCTAGGATGATGGTACTTGCATTTTGTTAGCAGTGTCCTGACTTTTCGCTGTAGGTTGTCGACTGAAGTTTTCTCCATTTAATCATCCCAAATAAGTAGCCAAGCACTGAGCAAGCGTAAGTGTTAATTGCCTTAAAAGTTTTTTTCCTAGCCAGTTTACTACTTAGTACTTGTCTTAACCGTTTCACGAATTTGATTGTCAGTTCTTCCTTGATCTTCCGATAGTTGATTGTATACGTCTGCCTCATCCCCAAGTACTTGTAGATATCTTCATCCACAATTGCCTCGATCTGGTCTCCAGTTTTCATTTGGAAAGATTTCTGTTATATCTTACCCTTCATCAGATCAGTCAAGATGCGTCATTTATCAATTCCAAATTGTATTCGAATATCTGTTGAAAATTCCTCTGCGATCTTTAGCATCGATCTAGTTGCTGCTTGGTAGCTGCCATTATATAGGACATCCATACACAATAGGTGGTTTATTTTGATTGTTTCCGTGATATTGTTTCTAATGGTGAATCCGTAGTTGACAGAGTTTAATCTCCGTGAAAGGGGGTTCATTGCTAGGCAGAACCACAGTGCGCTCAGCGATACATTTAAATTATCATTGCATGTAGACAAAACAAATGACATTTTCAATCACTGAGGCAAAAAAACCAAATTTTAATTTTATAGAAATAGACATTTTTGAAAAACCTATTAGGGAAGTTCAGACCACCAAATATCTAGGAATAATAATAGATAACCACCTAAAATGGAGAGCACATATCTCTTACCTTTGCAAAAAAACAAGATACCTCATTTTTAAATTTTATCAATTAAGAGAAATTTTAAATAGAAAACTGATGATCATGGTATACAAGGCCTTGTTTGAGCAAGTTGTCAGTTATGGTGTAATAATGTGGGGTGGTCTATACAAAAATACCCTTGAACCTTTAAACGTAACTCAGAATGGAATTATTATATTCAACTTCTTTATTATATTCAAAAATATTTTTCAATATTAGATATTTGTATGTAACTCTATCATGTAATTTTATATATCGAAATACTACAAAACAATTTGTTAATAATCCGTATGACTCTAGAAGCCGAAAAAATAAATAAAGATAAAATATCTAGGTCCTAAGTTATATACCTAATAATTTAGCTTTCAGTATAAGATATTTATCACCAATGAAATTATTTAAAATAAAGAGTAAAGATTATATCTATAAAATTACTGACTTGTTCCTTAAGTATTTTTGATGTTTTCTATGAAAAAATTATAATTTCTAAGTTTAAATTTCTCAGTAAAATTTCGTCTTCTGGATAATTTGTAATAAATTTCTTTATATAATGTATGCACATACAGGTGTTATACACCTAGGTGCCAAACTATTTTCGAAATTCGTGTAATTTGCTTTTTTGGTAAATATTAGTATAGACCGTTGTTAATTTGTGAATTGTAATTAATTATTATTCTTGAATAAATTGAAATTGAAATAATCATAAATAAGGAATCTAACCTCAAATTAATCTGTCAGTCATCAGTGCAGCAATTGGCATCAATACATCGCTTTTTCAATTCGATTGATGTGATGGACAATCGGTTGAAAGTGAGCATTTCAGAAAAACGGGTCGATGCAAATCATCATATGGTGCAATTGTGATTTAAAAACGGTTTGATGGAAATTTGATTAATGCGCACTGTCAATCGATGAATTTAAAAACTTGCCCCTCCTTGTAGTCCTTTTTTCGCTCAAACGTTGTTTCATTCAACACTTTCGCGTATATTCTGGAAAATGTATTTAGGGAGGGAATTCGTCTTTGTCCTTCATATAGCTTTATATATTGCCGTTGTGCTTGTTTTTTGTTATAATAATTTCTAATAAATATTTCAAATATATCTCGTTTGTAATTTTTCATAAAGCTCATTATTAAATTAACAGTTATTAAACGCTTGTTAACGTAAAAACTCGTAATATGAACAAACGTAATTTTCAGTTTACATTGCGCTCATGGCCAATTAATACCAAAAATTAAAACGCCTTTATATTCTTTATTTTACGCAAAATATCATAAAACTATACACTGTTGAATAGAGATTTAAATATTATTAATTTAAATAAAAAAGTTATGTGTCAAAAACGTGATGCTCAATTGTTTTTCTGTAACAACATAAAATTTCTTTTAAAAAGCTCTAGAACTTTTCTCCCTACAATTTTTTTGTAACTCATTAAATTAATGAGATAGATGTGCGGTCCATTAAATAATCAATATACACTCTTAAATATTCTCATTCCTGAACACACATTGAAATGGTATGCGTGTTAATTTTCATTATATTTTAAATATTTTTAATTCCCTATGTATAGGCACTATTAGATTATATATATTTTGAGTTGCGGACCAACCAGTTTACTGTTACTTCATGCAAAATCTCCCCCATGCTCTTTTAGGAGCTCTCGCTGACTTGGTAAGTTATTAGTGGAACCATTTTTGTAAAATAATAACTACGCATGTATGGGTTCAAATTGTACATGTACAAGGCTGCACGATTGTACAGTGTCATTAGGAGATTACCACTTGCGTCCAAATTAATTCAATATGCTCGTCTCACCCAAATTAGTGTTAACTTTAATTGTTATTGTCTTGTTCCCTGTCTGAAGATATACATATATTTTCGCATCAAAAAGTTTAAATTTTGTAGTGCCAATTTGTACGTAGTTTTTTTTTTAAACAAAGATTTTTTATCTTCTCTATACATCCATCGATAGAGCTATCATCAAGATATGTTCTCAAATTGTTAAGGTATAATGAATAGATCCTCTATTTCCGGCTCTTTATTGATTCATGTATCGTAGAGAATTTTCTTCGCATTACATGTTTTATTCATGCTATTCTTGCCCTCTAATAGTGTTCGCCATTTAATTCTCTTTTCTCATTCTTCTCATCACACTGTCTTATTTTGCGATTTGGTCAGCGTTAGTCGGCTTTCAAAGTTTTCCGTATGTCCGTAGTATAAATGTCCTCAAATAATTTTTTCAATTTATTTTGTGGTTACCGATTCTCAAAAAAATATATATTTTTCATGTCCTACTTATGTCCTGATCTTTTCTGTGTAATCGTTTTTCTCGTTTGTAATTATTCTTGGATATTTTTGGACTTTTTCTATTACATCCTTACGAATCATAATATTTTTCCTCGCAGGTTTCTCCTGGCCTTAATGTGTTTTTTTTAAATTGCCACAAATTTAATATTTTCAACATTTGACCAAAAATATACATCAAATGAGTTCACTAATGCAAAATATTTGTCCCTGGCCATAGTAATGTCTTCGCTGTAAAATTAAACAAACAATATTGCTGAAGCTGCTAAAATGGTAAGGCATAAACAAGTTACTTTTATGTTTTGTGTTTCACGAACGTAATTTCTAGAAACTTTAAAACTTACTCGCAATTCTAGGTAAATGCCTTATAAATTATACCGCCAGCAACATAAAGCTCCCCGAGCTGTTGCTTGCTTTTAATAAATGTCAGCTAGGGCATAAGTTGCGTAGGTTAAAACTCTTAAGTATTTGCAAAATTTACTATAGCCATGTCCTTAAATTATGTGTCTGTTCGCTTGCTTATAATTCGTGAAACACCGAGTTTGGATCTGCCTTGATTATAGAGATATATTAAAGCTTGATGCTTTATCGAGTTGCAGTCGTGAGTCCGCTAGTTTTAAGAAAATAACACTCAGTTGGTTACTTTTAACGGACTAATTTAGCTCCTAATGCTGTAAGAAGTCGTTGCGGTGTCACACGGGTATGATCTTTTATATGGAATATCGCTACAAACACAACAACACATTGAGCCAAAACAATGGACGGTCACATCATTTCGGCGGGTAAATCATTTAACCCCAGACAAAAACGTTGTTTTAGAGCATTAAACGAGACAATGAGTTATCCAATGTTGCCAGAACAAAAGATAATAAATAATAATTGGTCAAGATGAACAACGTAAGTCGAAGGCAAAAACGCTATCTGTATTTAGAGGCTAATCAAAACTGAATTTAAGTGTTACGTGTGTATTCAAGCGCTTTAATTAATATTGGTTAATTTTGGTCATATCAAATGCACTTTTTGCCTGGTATGAAATTACCATTTTGGATTATTTTATGCTTCTATTCCATATTAGAGCGCGAGTTAAAACTGATATCGGACACGCTTACAAGAAATCAACAACTCTTGGCGTTTTGTAAACAGTAAAAGAAATAACAGATTGCTACCTGAGACCTTAAATAATAGGGGAGAGGATATTTTTCGAGACTCTAAAGATATGGCCAATGCTTTTGCTAATTTCTTTCAGTTTTCTTTTGTATATATAAATACCCCAAATAACATTCCATTTGAGAGTGATAGTGGATGTGTATCAGAAGGCCACGTTTGCTTATGCTTGAAAAGAATGAAGCCAAAAGCCACAGTTGGGCCTGATAAAATTACATCTTTTTTGCTACGTGCCTTCGCCATCTTTTTGCTTCCCCCTTGCTAAAATATTTAATTTGTGTCTTAAAACTTGTCGGTTTGGTATCGTTTGGAAAACTTCGAAAATTAGTTCTTTATATAAAAAAGGGCCCAGGGAATGCATCGAGAACTATAGACCACTGCCTATATAGTGTAATTTTGCTAAGTGCTTTGAAACACTGCTGCATGAAGTAATAGTTTTCCAAGTTAAAAGGCTATAGGTGGATTTGTTAAGAGTAGGTCGACCACCTCCAATTTTTTTGCATTACGTAATTTATTGCTGAGTCTCTAGATGAAAGATACCAAGTGGACGTCATATATACTGATTTCTCGAAGGCTTTTAACCCAGCTTTTGACAGGCTTGACCACAGTATTTTGCTTAACCAGCTTAACATTGCTGGGTTCTCAAAGAAATTGTTATTTATTGTTACAGTTTGTTGAGTGCTGTGGTCAAAGTTCTGCCTGCCGAAATTGAAGTCACATATATTCGGCCCTCTATTATTTAATTTGCTTATTAATAATATTCTTGATGGTGTGGGAGCAAGAGGTTAACTTTATGCTAACGATATGAACTTTTTCCCGCATAAGGTCAATTAATGAGTAATGACTGTCAAACTCTTCAGGCTTCACCTGATAAAACTACCGAATGGTGTCGTAATAATAATTTGCCTTTGAATCCGGGTAAATGTAAGGCCGTTGTGATAATATCTGAAAGAAATGAAGAATATTGCCAATATTTGAATAAATAAATTAACAACATTCTTAAAGCCTTTGATTTTTTTCCCAAATATGAGGAATAAAGCAAAGGGAAGCATCTAATAAAATACCAATGTCCCGTATGGAGTTCACATGATTTAATGCAGTATCCCGAATTTTGTACTGAAAAATTAAAGGAATACTAGATCTAGAAAAAGTCATCAGGTGACACTTGGAAGTGTTTAGTTCCATTCCATTGAGATTATTAAGAACCCACCAGTTGGCTAGCCTTCCGGAAGCCCAACCCTGGAAATGAGAATCAAATCATTTGCGAACAATAAAAAGTTAGAGGATGCAAAACAAGTATGGATGTTCATTCACAAAGAAGTTAAAAAGCAGAGGGCCAATGTGAGGCCCCTGGAATATACCAGATGTCGCCCTGATAGACTTTGGCCTGAAGTCATGAACCCTCACAAACTGCACCCGACCCTGCAAATAGCTCTGAAACCAACTAGCAATGGGTTGATTCCTGCTGTCTTAAGCTTGGACAATAATAGCTCATGGTTAACCCTGTCGAAGTTCTTATAGAAATTCGTGTAGATATAATAAACTTCGCCGCCACTCTCCAAGGTCTCCAACAGATAATAATAAACATATGAGATCAAGTTAAGTTCGACTGTTCTACACACAAAGCCAAAGTATTCATCAATAATCAAGCCACCCAAGGGAGGGGTCAGATATTCAGTATAATCTTTTCAAAGGGCTTAGGCATTACATTTAAAATGCTCACAGGACTATAAATATTTCTTATTACCGAATTTATGAATTGGTATGATAAAACTAGATTTCCAAACAGATGGCAGATAACCAGTGTTTAGCGAAAGATTGAATATGTGAAAGAGGGGTATGCAAGGACAAGACTACAATAACGAACTAAATATATACTTTAAAAAATATTATTCCGCCTATTTAGAAGTGAAATGGCTCTTCACTTATATACTTCACCTGAAAAGCCGCCACTGCCACCGTAGAAACAGCCAGTGTGTCACCTTATCCCAGTCTGTAGAATCACATTCCAAAAGGTCTGGTACGCAACTATATCCTAAACTTTTCCATATACGTACGAAATCTGATGTAATTTTTGAAAGTGACTTACCATATTACCAAGAGCGTTCTTAGTAGATTCGGTTAGTTTTTGTTAGTCGCCTAATCAACTTTCGGTTAGTTTCACTTAATATCAACTTATTTTAGTCATTTGAGTCGGTTCCGATACGTTATAATCAATTTTAATAAATTTTCTCAGTTTTGGTTAGTTTCACTTAGTATCAACTTATTTTAGTCATTTGAACCGGTTACGATACGTTATAATCAGTTTTAATAGATTTGGTTAGTTTTGGCTAGTCGTCGAATCAACTTTCGTTCAAATTCACTTAGTCTCAACTTATTTTAGTCATTTGAGTCAGTTCTGATACGTTATCATCAATTTTAATAGATTTGGTTAGTTTTGGTTAGTCGTCTAATCACGATACACATATAACGGTATGCTCTTGCGCAGGCAGAACCTCCCACACAGAAACGTGTGACGTCACCCGGGAACGACGCTTTCGATTCTGCTATGTAAGCGTGTCTGGAACCTATGTTTTGAAATGCAATATTCGCAGTTTTGGGGGATTTTAAAGGACATTTTCGATAATAGGTACGTTCCTAATTATACGCGTACGTGTGTTAACTAAAGAATAAAAGCATTTTCATTCCATATTTATATTACTAATTATAATTGATATATTATACATAGTTTTACTCTAGAAAATAATTTAAATGTACGCCACTGAAGTAGATCAGCTGAGAGAAGTTCTTTTTGATTCTAATATCTTAGCTCATAACATATCCAAAAATAATAAAAAAAAAATCCCATGCAAATAAAAAGTCATTAAGCATTAAAAAATTATCCAATTTAATTTAGCCCACAAGATATAGTTTTACCAAACTTAAAGTACAATTTTAATTTTCTTTGTATTGACCTCATTATTTAATAGTAATTATTCTGAACCCTTTCAAATATTTTTTGCCCATTTTTACATATTTATTTCATTTCCACTGAAGTAGACTCGGTTTGCCAAGTACTTTTTGATTCCAATACCTTAAGCCATAACATAATCCAGTTTTAATCATCTCCTGATGACGCTAACATGGTTAGCGAAACGCGCGTCGAGTGCAAATATTCTGTTTCGGTATTGTGGAAAAAACTCTGTTTTAGTGCATGTTGCCGAGGGTTCCAAACCCCAACGTAATATCCAAAAATCTTTGAAAATAAAAAAGTTATTTTTTATAATAATTTTTTTATCATTCCATTAAAAATGTTTCGGTGCTTTGCTTTTTTTTTCAATAAAAAAAATCTTCGTAAGCTTTAAAAAAAAAATTAATAAAGCAACGGGGTTCGAACTCAAACTGCGCCGCTCCGCCTATAGAGCCGCCGAATCGAGCCCTAACCACCTAGACCACTCGGCCACGAGAGCTGTTGGAACAGAACAATTGCATCACGAAGACATGGCGCGATTAGGTGCGCAAATCAATGAGCTTTTGTAGCGCTACAGAACCTAACCGATTTTAGCACCCTGGTACCATCGTATATGAGCATGTGTAAATATTCCTCCCGGCGCGCGTTAAGAAGTTTCACTTCAATCACACTTCAATAATACATGTTACTTTATTTTTTTCACTTATTTAAATTTTGGTAAATATTTTTTAACCACATAGTATCTGGCTAGAACGTGAACCGTGAGTTGATCGTGGTATATCATATACGTTAAAAAAATGTGGTATATCTAAAAGGAACAGAACTGAGGCACAGCAGCACCCGAATGTCGAATTAGCGGCAGCAAAATCACGGTACGGTACGTGAAATTAGGATCCATCTCTAGCCATAGGATGTCCCTTTAGAGTGTGTGCCACTGCCATAAAAAATCATGTAAACCGTGGAAATATGTAATAAAAATAATAAATAATAAAGTAAAGCTTTAATAATTAAAGATACTCACCATTTTTTATGTTAATTCCATCTTCTCTTCGACAAGCACGAATCCACTGATTTGCTAACTCGTGTTTAGGAAAACGAAAATATTTAATATTACTCCCTTTGGTGGTCCTATTATTGTTCTTACAAGTAGCCACAGCACAGTTCGGCATAATTATACTATAAGTTTTTAATTGAAATAATCCTATAACATTATATAAACACAAAACAAATCTGAAAATCCACTTAATTAAATAAACTATGACAGCGTCAAATTTTCCCGGATGACGTAGATGCGCGGGTGAGTCAAAAACGAGTCTAGAAATCAGCATACCATTATATGTGTATCGTGCGTCTAATCAACTTTCGGTTAGTTTCACTTGGTCTCATAAACAAACTAGCATTTTTGTCTTATAAATGTTTGAAACGATCTCTCACGCTTATGACGTCATGTGGCAAATGCAGCATGCACTTTTTGACGATTTGAGGCCCTATAACAGAAACATTTTCAATGTTAATCTCTTTTTTTCGCAATTTATTATAATATGCCGACGACGCGAAGGCGACGCGACGGCGGCAAAGAAACGAGGTGGCAAAATGGAAAATAGGGCAAAGTAACTCAAAATACATAGAATTTCAAAATATCAAACTTCCGCAAATTTTTCCAGGTAAATTGACTTAGTTACTGGCCTACTATATATAAGTAGATATGTTTTTTAGTAATCGAAACGGAATCAAAGAATTTGGACAAATAAGTAGGGTGTTATGCAGCTTTGCTAGGATATACGTCAAACTTCTTTCGAAAAAATTAATACTTATGAGCATGAGACCTAGATTTTTTAAGCCTATAGGCTTAAAGATATATCAGAAGGTATTCTATGATAAAACATACTGATTGAACCCGCTTTTTTCTAAGCATTGAACTAATTTCTATTATATACCTTGCGAGATATTCTTTCAAACTTTGTATTTCTATATACTACATCTTGAAGGCAAGTAATCTGGATCTTAACCCCTAACGTTCTGAGCTTGGATTAAACAATTCTTATAGACAACATCTCCAAGGGTAAATAAGTGAGTAGCATAACAACTTTGTCTAATTTTATTGTCAAAAATGTCAAATCATGACTACAGTTCTTTTGTCTCTATAGATGTATTGCCTTTATCCATTATTTTCTGATAGTTTCAGTTTTCTTGAGAATTTATATATTTAAATGTTTCTGCCCTCTTTTGGAAGAAATGCTTCCAGCAACCTAGAAAAAAATATATATCGACAAACACTAAGTTTTTAAAAAAAGGTTGAGGATGATGATCCCATGAAGACATAACGTCGGATTCCAAACTGGAGAACACCATTGGACAGAGTGGAAAAAGTGACAATGCAAAAGTGCAATTCAATTTAATATCCGTTTTTAAATATGCTCAGGAAAAAAATAAAACGATTTTTCAATATTTCGGTTTTTTTTTCGCATATCTTCGGAAATACTTGGAATTCTAAAACGTTCTAAACGGCATATTGTTGGGCACCAAAATGAGCAATTTTGTCTAATTTAATCTACACTATATCTCTTACGGTTCTCGAGTTCCTCATACATAGACTCGAATTCGAGCCATCCTGTACATACATAAAACAGAATTCCAATAATTTTATTAAATATGGTCTTTTTTTAAACTCTAGCATGAGACCTAGATTTTTAAGTCTATCAGAAAGTATTCTATGATAAAACATACTGATTGAACCCATTTTCTTCTAAGCATTGAACTAGGGTAGACTGGGGCAAGTGTGATCCCATCCATTTTTCTTGTCATATTTTTAATTTTGTCTCTAATATAGCAATTTTTTTAAAACTTCTCGTTCCGTGGTAAGTTAGCTTATTATGTATCCTCAACGTACCTGGTGTTCAAATTTACTTCCTAAATTGTAAGTAATGAAAATTCAAAAAAGAAAAAGTTTCAGGCTGGAATTTCACACTTGCCCGATTATCGGGAAAGTGTAAAAGTGGCGACTATTTGATACTGAAAGTAACGTTTCTCTTATGGAGGTAAGTGTAAAAGATGTAAAAATATACGCTTGAATTTACGTAAAATAATTGGCAATTAATTCAACAACCATAATATTTTTATAAACTTTTATTGATTCACTGAAATACCATTTGGAAACTTTAGCCTTAACATTTTATAAAAAATATATTAAATAAAATTAGTTGTACTCCATAAATGTAAAATAGTAACAAACTAAAAAAAAAGTTAACATTCTCGATTCCAAAAACATAAATTTATCATTTACACTTGCCCCTCACTTGATTTTTTCTGGGGTAAGTGTGTAAACGCATGACGCAAAAAAAATAACACTTTGAATTAGCAAATCCTCAATACAATGTGACGTGATATACGTAAATAACAAGATATCACTAAAAAAAATTATAGTCCATCAAAAAAATCTACCTTTGTGTGCCCACAATTGTTTACACTGTGAACTTGACGACTGACCGGTTATGACTCATCACTGTACAGTGTTGCTGATTCGGGACATGCTTCAAGCGTTTAACCCACCGATCTCCATATACGGATAAGCACAAAGCGATCCAAATTATACTGATTCATGCGCCTTCAGATGTAAACAAAAGAAGGTAATTCTGAGACTGCGCAGTTTCAATTAGCAGGTTATCGATCGATTCCACGTGCTTCATCACCGCATGGCCGCGAATAAGCGACAGGTTCGGATTTTAAGAATTTGGAAACATATTTTTGCCGTTGTATATATTACCAAAAATTTTGCAAGCCATTGGCTTTTAAAAGAAATAGAATAGACCAACCGATAAAATATACAACTTTTGCTATTTTTTCCGAATCTTGCTTTGTTTTGGAGACAAAAAAAATTAAAACTATTTCTTTCCTCGTCCCTGGGCGACACAAAAACCAATTAAAAAATTTAAAAATATGACAGTAAGTATATAATTATGTTTAAGGAATAAACCATTGATAGGTATGAAAAAAAAATACTACCAAATATTTTGGTACCTACCTAATTTTTATATTCTTTAAGTGTGGCATGCATTTTTTTTGTTAAAAATATTAACTAGTTTGCCCAAAATGATTTTATGACCAAGAAAATTTGAATGATTTATACTGTAAAATCGGGTGTAACACAGGCGCAGCACTGAAACTTGTAAATTTTCAAATATATATATTTTTTAAAATCATCCCTTTGATTCAAAAATATTAAAAAATGGAAGCACCTCCTAATAAAACCGTTTTTATATGCGTCTGCCTTAAATTTTACTCTCTCTTTAAGTTAGTCTTGAATAGGTACTACTTTTAAAAGAGATTTGTAATGTTAAAGTATTTTGCATTCACACATTACATACCACAATCTGTAGGCAAGAAATACACCTTTTTTTAGTTTTTTAAAATATAAATTTTTGTTGCATTGAATAGCTAAAATAACTTTGGGGCAAAGAAAGGTTTATTAAAACAAAACATCATGATATAAACGTTTTATTTACATTAACTTAAAATATAGGTAGTATGTACCAAGATACAAAATTCTTAAGACTATACACATGTCTAAATGCTTATGAAAACCGTAAAACATCTAAGAGTAATTAGGAAGATTCCTGATAAATTAAACTAATTATTTTTTATTACAACAGTGACAAAAAATTGATAAGTATTTTTTTATTTCCACTAAATATGAATATTACGAGAGCTATGCCAGTTTTTAGTTTTGTATATATAGATATACTATGCATGGTGTGACGTAATAATTCATGTGTATTGTGACGTCATAAGCACATTTCAAGGCGTATCTGCCTCATTTTTCGCCTTAAGAAAAAAATAAAAAACACGTGTCCACTTAGTTTTCATGGGCTATCGAAAAATTGATGAAACTTCCTCATTGTTCCGTATACCTGTTTCTGCTATTTTAATAGATTTTTTTAAAAATATTTTACAGACTGTTCTATAGGTTCAACATAGAAATAATCCGTGGGGGAAGCTTTAACTTTTTTTTCCAATTTTTACTCCCTTCTTCTATTTTTTCTTTACCTTTACAGATAGAAAAAACATACAAATTGTACTTTACGTCACTCACTACACTTTTCTGTCCTAAATTTTTAAGAGAAGGGGGTAAATATTGGAAAAAAAATTCAAACTCCCCCACAGATTATTTCTATATTATTGAACCCATATATGTAGTATGTAAAACAATTTTTAAAAATCTTTTAAAATAGCAGAAACAAGTATGGGGAACAATTACCCATTTAAGGATCTAAAAAAAAACACCGTTGAGTATTTTCTTTAACCTTGGCAGTTGACGCCATTGTCTTTTAAGGTATTTTGTCTTTAAATCATATTCCTAACGTCTACACCAACTTATACACTAACAAAATACACTAATAACGAACTATTATAATAATAAACTAAACTAGATGTCGAGGAGTAAATTAGTTATTTTCAACGAAAACGATAATATAAACCACTCAGACGCACGTACGTACTTCAATAAGTGAACGAAACGAAACGCCGAAACCCATTACGGCAAACACAGAAAAAATAATTATTTCAAGCGCAAGCAACAAGCAAGGTCAGAGAAATTTGATAATATTTTTGATTACCGAACTGTAAAAGCTTTATGAGCTGATTTCGTTCTGTCGCTTCTCGATGTTTGTGCGCATGCGTAAAATTATCCTATTTTCAGTTCTGTCCGACGCAGAACCCGTTTTTTTTTCCCATGATTGGTACGATTTTTCGACGCATGCAGACGGTTTGTGCTTATCCATATATGGAGATCGGTGGTTTAACCCGAAATCATTTGTGGTGTCCGCATGGAAGTATAATAGGTTGCATACCGCTTATATATTATGAGATAGTCGCATTTGTTTGAAAATGGAGCCACAATTTTCACTTACCCCACTTGCCCCAGTCTACCTTAATTTCTATTATATACCTTGCGATATATTCTTTCAAATTTTGTATTTCTACATATAACTTGAAGGCAAGGAATCTGGATCTTGACCCCTATCGTTCTGAGCTTGGATTAAACAATTCTTATAGACAACATCTCCAAGGGTAAATAAGTGAGTAACATAACAACTTTCTCTAATTTTATTGTCAAAAATGTCAAATCATGACTACAGTTCTTTTGTGTCTATAGATCTATTGCCTTTATCCGCTATTTTCTGATAGTTTCAGTTTTTTTGGGAATTTAAATATTTAAAAGTTTCTGCCCTCTTTTGGAAGAAATGCTTCCAGCAACCTACAAAAAATAAAAATAAATGGACAAACACTAAGCTTTTTATCTATCAATATTACAAAGAAGCTACAAATACTTCATCTTAAATCATTTAAATAATATGTAAATAGGCTGCTGGTTTGAGTTAGTCCAAATGTCAAAAAGGATTAATACACATAGTTATAAATATGTACCAGAATATAACATATTGTGGAATTTAAATCCAATATATTCGAATGAAGTTATTCTATGTGCAATCTAAAAAAAGACATTATTAATTTGTAAGCAAACCTGCTAATAGGTTAGCTATACCCCAATTAAAACAATAAACAATTTGGACGTGATATTGTTGCAATGCCATATTGCTCTTTACCAAATCAATAGAAGTAGGTCAGTGCAAAACGCTTTAAATAGCTTAGTAGATACATCTTATGAATTTATTATTAAAAAACAAATATCGGTAATGCATATAAATAGCAGTCCGATAATTCAGAGAGATTAGTATTTTGAATGAACAGACACAATGAAAACAATTATGTTTAATATCGCTTGTTTATTTGTATTATTGGTTTGTGTGCAAGCAGAACCACCAATTAGAAGAAATTCAAGATTCTTCAATCAATTTCAGCTTGCTCGCCAAGAAGGATTGCCTCAAACGTATGGTCCACCATCACCAAAGCCGCAGCCTGATGAAACCACTTTTACAACTGAAAAGGCCGAAACAACTACCGATAAGGAGTCGGAAAGTATTGATGCAGCAAGAGCCAGAAAGCTAAACGAAAAGTTTAGGCGTGGTGAGAAGCTGACTGACGGAAAAGAAACCACTGGAATTTACTATATTTATCATCCCACAGGGCTATTGCAGAAAGTTAGTTACTCAACCGAAGACAAGGCACGAGAAATGGCATTTTCTGCTAAACTAAGATATGAAAATGTTGAACCTATTGCAGGACCTGTTTATACCTACGATCCTAATACCTATGTATTCAAGAGATTGCAATAAAACCATTTAATCTAGATGCATTGCCTTTATTAATTTCTAACCAACTATATAATTATACAAATATAGGTACAATAAATCTTAAAAAGCATGAATAACACCAGTCACATTCAGAAGGTTTATCCATATCATCTGGTACACCGAAACAGCATTTCCTCTTCACATGGATATATACAGGGTAACAAATTCATTTTCCGTCCTTGTGGTCTTGCAGATGCAATGTTGGATAAATGTTGAGGAATTAAAAGCTCTTTAATATGCGTTTTTAAAGATTAGTGTTATAATAGCTAAACATAATGTACAGGGTATTCACCCATAATGCCCCCCCCCCCCCCCCCCCCCCCTTTAAACTTTGTTAATTTTTAAGCTACAAAAAAAAATAAAAAAACGAAGTTTTAGGGTTTTTAATGTAGTTTTTGCACACGTAAACAAAAAAACAAAAAATTGTATAGTATACAGGGCAGATCAAAAAGAACCATTTTTTTAAATCTAGCCCCAATTTTTTATTCGATTTTTCGATTCTACCTAAAATTGTAAGGATTTTTAATATAACACACTATATGCCTATTCCTAATGCTTTAGGACTTATTGAATAGGCATATAGTGTGTTATATTAAAAATCCTTAGAATTTTAGGTAGAATCGAAAAATCGAATAAAAAATTGGGGCTAAATTAAAAAAAAAAATTCTTTTTGATCTACCCTGTATACTGTACAATTTTTTGTTTTTTCCTTTACGTGTGCAAAAACTACATTAAAAACCCTACAATTTTGTTTTTTATTTTTTTGTGTAGCTTAAAAATTAGCAAAGTTAAAGGGGGAGGGGACATTGTGGGTGAATACCCTGTACAGGGAGGCTTGAATTCGAGTCTATGTATGGGGAACTCGAAAACCGTAAGAGATACAGTATCGGTCAAATTAAGGCAAAATTACGCATTTAGGTGCCTAGCAATATGCCGTTTAGAAAGTTAATTCCGGCGAGTATTTTCGGAGATATCCCAAAAAAAAAAACGAAATATTGAAAAATCGTTTTATTTTTTCCTGAGCTTATTTAAGAACGGATTTTAAATTGTATTGCACTTTTGCATTGCCACTTTCCTTGCTCTATCCAATGGTGATCTAGTAATCCGACGTTTCGTCTTCAAGGGATCATCATCAACTTCCATTTTTTAAATACGAAATAAAATTAAAAAAACATTAAAAAAATAAAAACACCTATTCATATTTATAACGCCAACATCATCTGAAAAACGAAGAAAAAAATAGAGTTCCAAATTGGATACCGCCATTGGACAGAGGAAAAAGTGGCAATGCAAAAGTGCAATTCAATTTGATATCCGTTTTTAAATAAACTCAGGAAAAAATAAAACGATTTTTGAATATTTCGGTTTTTTTCCAGGTATCTCCGGGAATAGTCGGAATTTTAAAACGTTCTAAACGGCATATTGTTGGTCACCTGAATGCGCAATTTTGCTCCAATTTGACCTACACCATATCTCTTACGGTTCTCGAGTTCCCCATACATAGACTCGAATTCGAGCCATCCTGTACATACATAAAACAGAATTCCAATAATTTTATTAAGTTAAATTTTTCTTTCTACTTTGCATCAAACATTAGAGACAAAAAATATGGGTATTTGTGCCATGTTTCTTTTAAATATAATGTATTCGAACGACAATATAGAGTACCTTTAATGTGATAACGTATAATAGTACCTCTACAGAATAGAGTACTGTTAACGCAACCAGACAAAACTAACTGAAGCTAACCCAAATTTACAAAAAGAAACACACATAACCTCAAAAAAATTAATTAATTGTCTTGTCCCCTTGACGGGATTTGAACGCTGATCGCCTACGTTCCAAACGCAGATTCTGACCACTGGACTAACGTTAGAAACAACTGACTGGACCACAGATAAAGTGAAAGTGACGTTAATCCACCAATCAGATGCGGCTAATATAGCATAGTGGCGTATGACTGTAAAGGATTTTAAAACGCCACAAATGTACGGTAGCATGGAAAAGAAGTATCATATTTTGGGAACGCTTTAAATTTTTTTTTTACTACTAACATGATAAATCACCATTATTTACTCCATTCCTCAAATGAGAAGTAACATTTCTCACCCTAGGTAAATAATAATATTAAAAAAAACCTAGGTCAATAATGAAACGGAAAATGTCATTTAAGTCTCAACTTGTTAGTTTGACAACTAGTTGTCATTTCGGATTATTTGAAAAATGAGTAGGAAATGATTAATTTCAAAATCTAATCAATTCTAAAAATGATATGGATTGTATCAGTGCTATTAGTAAAGAAATTATATACAGTATGACTCACTTTTCATGACTCTCCATAGTATTCTGATTAATAATGCGATTTTGTCAAAATTTAGATGGAAAGAAGGTACTTTTTATGTATGGAGCTGTCAGGAGATTATTAAATTCATTCTGTCAGTTAGACAACTGAACTTCCAGTCTACCTGATATTTCGAACTATTTGAAAAATAAGTAGAAAATGACTTATATAAAAATCAAATCGAATCAAATATGGTAATATATCAGTGTTAGTAGTAAAAAAAATTCTATATATACCTCGGTTGAGAAGGACATTATTAACCTCGCACATTATATCCTTCGGCGCTACGCGCCTCAGGATATAAAAGTGCTCGGTAAATAATGGCTTACTTCTCAACCTAGGTATATAATATACTATTACCATTGTTTTCATTTATTAAAGTTAGCGGTAGTTGAATTTGGCAAAAATAAAACATACTTTGAAATGCATGTTAAATTTTATATAAATTATATAGTTACCAGCATTAAATAAGTTAGTTGATTTCTAAACATTGAACTAATTTATATTATATACCTACATTGCGAGATATTCTTAAAAATTTTGTATTTCGATATACTTGAAGGCAGGGAATCTGTACTTTGGCTGCTATCGTTCCAAGCTTGGGTTAAAAGACAAAATCCCTAAGGTTAAAGAAGTGGGTAAAAACTTTCTCTAATTTTATTGCAAAATCATGACTATACAGTTCTTTTGTGTCTAGAGATTTAATTGCTGTAACCGATATTTTATGATAGTGTCAGTTTTCTTCAGAACTTAAATATATAAACGTTTCTGCCTTCTTTTAAAGTTACCAGCATTCAAAATAGCTTCAGTAACATAGCACAATATTTTTCAAAATTTAATTACTAGGTAGGTCATATCCATGCTTAAAAATACAAAGTCGAATGTCTTATCATGACGTCCTGTCAGATATTCTGCATTTTAACAGTAGCTTATGCATCTGGATTTTATATATTTTAAGTTTTCAAGGCTATCCTAAATGTAACTGATCATTTGTCAAAATACTTGCAATCTTTGAATGATTGATTCTGGAATAA
>MU182361.1:23088-41921 GCA_016904865.1 Pissodes strobi | reverse complement strand
AAATAAAAAAGTTAAAGGGGGGTTACATTTATAACCGGACACCCTGTACATAAGTAGTTGCTGATTGACGACACGTTCAATGGCTTTGGAGATTATTGGAAGCATGGCAATTGGGCCATAGTTTCAGGGCGTGGTTTTCTTGCCTTTTTTGGGACAGGATGCAGTCGAGCGACTTTGCAAGAACATGAGTAAATCCCTTTTCGGGTAGAGAGGGAAAAAGGTTGGAAAAAATGGGTGATAGTTCGTTGGCGCAGTTCTTTAACACGATGGCAGGTACTCTGTCCTCTTTTGATGCATTTTACGTATCTAGTTCTTTGAGGATTTTACGAATATCACGGTGGTGAAACTTAATTTCTGCCATGGTAGTGTTGATGTTCGATATGGTGGGGAGAGCCTTGCCTTGGGGGGACGTTTAAGGTAAAGTACGATAAAAACATTTTGGCAAGCATGTTTGCTTCTTCCGCGTTCGTCTGTCAAAGGTGGAAGATACGTTTCTGTAAAGTTATCACTACTTACTGCATCTGCCACAGCCCAGAAATTCCTGGAGCGACGGAGGCATGGCAAAAGTTTATTCCTGATCCTTTGATTCTATTTGTCCCTATTTTTGTCAATCACACGTTTGCATTGGTTTCTCGCTCCGGCAAAATAATTGCGATATTCATTGGTCTTATTTTGCTGCCAGTACTTGTAGGTCTGCTGTTTCCTACCTACAGCTCTTTTGCGTCTTCTGTCGATCCAGGGCTTTCCTTTTGACGGTAACTTGATGGCATTTGAGATGTATGCTTCCATTCCTGAGGAGATTACCTGCCTAATCTGTTCGCAGCAGAGTGACGGGTCATCAGTGCCAAAGCAGACGTTGAGCCAGTTTGCACAATTGTAATGACAGATTGTACGAGACAATGGCGGATCTTTTTGTAAGAGTGGCAATTTACAAACCGCTATAATAAATTTGTGGTCGGTGGTACCTAATGGCGGACCAACCGTATTGTGTGCTGGTCAGGATCTGTGGTTAGAAAAAGATCCAGGAGGGCGGCACATTCGCCCCTCTCGGAGATCCGAGTTGGTTCGTCCACAAGTTGAGTAAGTCCGTAGCTGATGGCAAATGCTTCAGCTTCTCTACCTTCGTTGTCGATCTTGTCGTGATGTTAGAGCCAGTTTGGTGTTTGGTGTTCGGTTCGAGTGTTTCCTCGCGGTGACACGAAAGGCCGCAACGGACAAAAAGGCATATTCCGAACCAGGATATGGGCAGTTTACTGTTGTTTTTGTAGAACATACTCGTGTTTCTGTAACGGCAAGTATGTGTGGTCTATATAATAATTGTAGATGTTGGTGCATCGAATTAATGTTTGCATTTAGGCCTCTTATGTTGCAGAAATCTATTCCAAATTGGTTCGGAGTCTAAATACACGGCGTAGCATCGGACAACAGAACAAGAATTTTATCCATAGGAACTGAATTGGGCAAAAAGAAATGTGTTAATGTTTCTTGAATAGGGTTGTTTGTTTTTTCCAGTTCTTTTACAGCTCTGGGGTAAGCTTTCCCAGGTTCTTCTTCTGTGAGTTTTCCGATCACTAAATTAACTATGTAACGACCACACGAATCAGTTGTTTCGTCCGCCACAATATTCATATAGTTACCACCAATTTCATTCATTATTTCATCTAGCACGGTACCAGTGAGGAGTTCCAATGACGTTTTTTCTTAATGCTTATTCATCTGGAGCATTAAATTTTTAATATCTTTGCAGAAAAGCCTTTACATGCGGGTTGGTCAGCTTGTTTAAAGGAATATTAGCAGCCAAAAACATTTTACACAGATCATCGTTAAATTCTGAATGGCCGTGGTTTTCGCTTTTAAAAGTCTCAAAAAACCGCTTCAACGATGACTGATTAAGACCGGACTTCATCTTGTTAACCTTAGCAATGTGACACGGCGTCTTAACGTGATGGCCTATTTGGAATTTCTTCGAGTAGGAAACATCGTTTGAACAAAGCTCTCAAAAAATACGATCGCCGCCCAAAACAAGTTCTGCATAAAGGTATGGTTCCGCTTGTGCGTCGGACGCATGCAGTGGCTGCATGCAGCGGTCGCTGCGTTCGACGGAGTGACTCCTCATACGGAATTACGAACAAGTGGTTCATCTTGTGCAGCGGACTGCTGCGTCGCACAAGATGAACCACTTGTTCGTAATTCCGTATGAGGAGTCACTCCGTTGAACGCAGCGACCGCTGCATGCAGCCACTGCATGCGTCCGACGCACAAGCGGAATCATACCTTTAGGCTTAGTACATCGTATTTTCGACATAATCATCACTTTCGTTTTCACTTTCAATTTGTTTGGGTGTAAAATACTAATTGCGGCTGCAACAAACGACAACCTCAATAATACTCTTAAAATGTAACAAATATGAATAAATAAATAATTTATAGAAGGTATAAGGTGTAGGGAAAAAAATTCTACTTAAATATCTGGCCAAAAAAAGACACACACTAATGCAATTTCTCAATAGAAGAATAGTTTATTACTTTATGTACTTTATTACTTTATTAGCCTATGTATTGCCCTTTTAGGGAAATCCCAATCTAAATCGATTTCAGGGGCTCAGGAGTCGCACCGTTCAGGCGGCGCGGCGGCGGGGAGCATAAAACGTAAGAAAATAACACAGTAATTCCCAAACATATATGCAAGAGCTCTTAAAATATGCATTTCTCATTTAAAAGTACAAAAATATGCGTAAATGCATCGCATTCTGCCTCAGAGGAATTGTGGTCAGAGATTTGCCGAAGTTGAAGTCAGTACCTCGACGCCAAGATTTTCCAAGGATCACCAAGTACGTGCAAGAACAGATTCAATGGAAAAAATGAATAAGAGAAAGTGTATCTCATGCTTTGCCCATACGTGTAGCCTAACATTTCTTTTTCCAAACTGCATTGTACCCTAATTACCTATCTCACTGTTTTGGTATGTCGCAAATTTATCGTACGCAATCGTGGCTCTTATTCCACTTGCGAACTAAATATCTATGGACGTGCGTTGGGCAGATGTAAGATCTTTCTGTAAAAAGGTTGGCAGTAATTACTTGGGATGATCCTGTTCAATTAAATCGAATTTATTATTTCCCAATGGTTCCTTGCTATTCGTTCATTTGCTTCACCGGTGGTGGCTCGATTTCAAGTCTATGTACTCTCGAAAACCGTAAGAGGGATGTACAGTGTCGGTCAAATTAGGGCAAAATTGCACAATTATGACAGGTGTCTAACAATATGTCGATTAGAAAGTTTTAAAATTCCGAGTATTTCCGGAGAAAAAAACACCAAATATTGAAAAATCGTTTTATTTTTCCCTGAGCTTATTTAAAAACGAAATTTCATTGAATTGAATTGCACTTTTGTATTGCCACTTTTACGCTCAATGATTTTATGATGGTATTCAGTTTGCAATCCAACGTTTCGTCTTCAAGAGGTCATCATCAGCTTTTTTTTTATTGTTTTCAGGTGATATTGGCGTTATCAATATGAATATGCATTTTTAATATTTTTTTTGATTGTTTTTTTACCTGCTCTTTTTATTTATTTATTTATTATTTGTTTTGCTTTGGAGCAAAAAAATAAACGATCCGGTTTATTTAATTTGGCTATTTTTTATTTTTATTTAAAATAAAGGTTCCAATTTTCTACTTAACACATAAAACAAAATAAAATATTTTTATAGAATATAAAAATTTCAAAAGTAATTTAAAATAATGCACTTTTGTATTGCCACTTTTCCGCTCAATGATGTTATGATGGTATTCAGTTTGCAAGAGGTTATCATCACCGTTCTTTTTTTAAATACGAACTTTATCTTTTTTATCGTTTTCAGGTGATATTGGCGTTATCATGCAGTTTTAATATTATTTTAATTGTTTTTTTACTTGCTCTTTTTATTTTTTTTATTTATTTCGTTTGCTTTGGAGCAAAAAAATAAACGAACCTTTTTATCTAATTTTGCTATTTTTATTTTTTATTAAAAATAAAGGTCCCAATTTTCTACTTAGCACATAAAACAAAATAAAATATTTTTATAGAATATAAAAATTTCAAAAGTAATTTAAACTATTTAAAATTGCGCTACTGCAAAATGAGTAATTTAAGAAAGAAATAAAAATAGAACTAAAAAAAAAGAATTAAAAAATGAAAAACACATATTCATGATAATAACGCCAATATCATCTGAAAAACGAAAAAAAATAAAGATGGTATTTAAAAAAAGGTAGTTGATGGACTCCTTGAACACGAAACGTCGGAATCCAAACTGGATACCACCAATGGATACAGCGGGCAAAGTGGCAATGAAAAGTGCAATTTAATTTGAAATCCGTTTTTAAATAAGCCCGGGGAATAATTAAAGGATTTTAAAAAAATTAGTATTCTTCCGAATATCTCCGGAAATACTCGGAATTTGAAAACTTTCGAAACGACATATCATTAGGCACCTAAATTCGCAATTTTGCCTTAATTTGACCGACACTGTATCTCGTTTTCGAGATCGCCATACATAGACTCGAAATCGAGCCAACCTGTACATGGAAAAGCGGGAAAACGCTATATGCTCTGCACAATTTCAGTAACAATTTGTACGCGAGGAAGATAAGAAATAATCCAAACTGGTTTATATTTCTTGCAATGGTTGTTTAAGATAGCCCCAGAGCTCTTTAGATTGATTTAACTTTATACATACGTAACTATACCTTTTACAACTTATTTGTGTTGACGTTTCGCTCTAAGCCCAGTTTTCAGAATATGTATTTATTTTATTTTAATTTTCCTTATTATTATTAACTATTTTAACAAATAAACCACACGTATTATATTCCGTTGCGTTAAAATTGTTAATAAAACTGGTCTCAAACTGTCTTGGTTTTATATTTCTCTTGATTTACACAAGCCATAATTATTGCGATCTGCTAGAATCAACTATACCAAAATGTTTCACGGAGGTCACGCCTTTTAATCTAAGGTGCATAATTAATTATGAATTACCTGGCCTAAATGGTCAACAAGCCTGTCATACATATTTTAATTAATGTGACTCAGACATAAACACATAGTAATTCATATACGCACAACGTGGTACGTAATGTGTTAAAGAATGTATAATCTGAAACTTTAACATGAAGGTATGCAAAAGAAAACCGAAGAAGATTCAAATGTAATATCTAAACTGAAATATTCTCATATATAATATAACAAGTGCAATGAAAAATATTGGTAATTTAAGAAAAATCCGCATAAAGGCAGATGCAAACATATCAGTCAAAAAAATAAGTAATTCTGTGGCGTTTCGGAAATACTTCGATGACAAATATAAGCCAAAACATTTAAAATCTAACGCCAGAAAATACTAAACGTTCAAGATCGTCCAATGATGATGTGTATAAGGAAGCCATAAATAGAACCATGTGGAATGTTAGCGAAAAACTAATAAAAGAGAAGTATTTTAATGAATATTGTAGGAAGATAGATCTTTTCACTGGCATTTCTTTCAAAGCCGCAAGAGGTGTTCGAGATAATGTATGAAAAACTTTACAAAAGAAACCTGAAAAGAGGACAATTTTGTGCAGTTGCATTTGATTATGAGCAGTTTTTAAAAATGGTGCCAATATGGAATGAAATCACACTGGAACGCTTACAGAAGAACTTTTTTCATGTCGTGTATTATGAGCTTGCTTGGCGTGGTGAGAAAACTGGAAATTGATTGTTGAAATTTTTTAAGGAAGATGGAACGCACCGTGTAGAGTATCTTCTATAATCCTCCGTATAGTCCTATCTTCTCTAAACTGCTCAAGGTGAATCTCGACATGTAACAGACAGTAAATGGTTGGTTCAAAATAAAGTAAATCCAGATATTTGCCTTCTTAGACTTTTTGAAAAATTTGTACCTAAGCGAGGCTCTGCCATTAAAACGGACTACATTTTTTGACGCCGCCGCCGGTCTATGGTTTCAAAATTTGCCGATTGCTAGAAACAAAATAATTCGCACAGATCAGCAGCATTAAGTCTGTTATCAAAAATGGGAGTGTATGCGTCGCAAGTAGTAAAAATGACTGGTCATGTGTATGTAAGTTCTATCAACCCCGATCTGCGGTTAGAATCAGGGTTTCATAACTCACTTGTGACGAAAATAAGAGACGCTGGAACTTCAGTCTAACCACAGAATGATGCCTGCATCCTGGAAAATGTAGCGGTTAGTGAAACTCAGACCCTCAGATTCAAAAAGGATGCCCTGTTAGCGTCCACTACAACAACTACGTATTTAATTGACCGATCTTTAATAATAAGTAACATTGTGTTGTATATTGAAGCTGCATATTTTTTCTGTTATTAAATAAAAATTCAATGTTTATATTATAGTGTTGATTTAATTACGATATACAGACAAATTATTACGGCAATTTCTGTAATAATAGGCATAATCACGGAAATGAACAATAAAATACTCGTATTTGATTGTTAAAATATTGGTTTTGACATGTGAATGAAACTCTTAGATTCCTCTAAAGAAGCAGCAAGCTCAGGCGAAAAAGATGCACCAATAAACCAGCCGATAAGGCCTACAGATACGAATGTGAATTCTAAAGAAATGCATGTGATAGATGTTGCTTTTAGAACAAAGCAATTGAGCAAATATAGCGCGTTGCTTCTATTTAACTTCTTCATGGCTTATGACACAATAATTTAAGAAATGATTTATGAAGTTAAAATATTATAACTCTGACAAAAATTAAGATATTCATTGCTAACCAGCCACACATAAACTAGCCTAAATATTTATTGGTTTATGGGATACTACAGGGCTAAACGTACGTTACGTTACGTAATCACGTAAAAACTGATAAATATAAGACCATAGCTAGTGTGTGCTAATTTTAAATCTGTATCGATAATTAACTTTTTTTTCTAAAATTGTTATCAAAATAATTACAAAATGGGTATTAATACAAATTAAGAACACATATATTTTGTGAATATACTTATATTTTTTTCACAGAAATGTATCCATATTTTGTAAAATGTTATTGCTCATTTATTCTTTGGAAAGCAAATGTCTCCGGATCGTAAGTGTAAATAGGACCTCTGATAGGATCAACATTTTCGTATTTGAGTTTCACATCGAACGTCATACGTCTGTCGTCATTATTTGCTAAGTATGATACTTTTTGTAACAAACCATTGGGATGATATATGTAGTATGACCCTGTTGGGGTAGCTTGCAGTTTACCAATTTGGTTTGCTTTTTGCCCTCCTGATTCCGTGTTAATTTCTGTGGTAATAGATATTTCCGTAGTCCCTTCAATCCCTTCTGTAGTGGTCAAGGAAGGTTCTTCTTGTGGGGGTCCATATTCGTTAGTTGGAGGTCCGTACGATGGGCTTGGAGGTCCGTAGCTGGGTGCTGGAGTAGGTGGGCCATAAATAGTATGAGGAACAGGCTGCGAAGGTCCAGAAGCAGGTTTCGACTGTGATTGAGCAGGTGGTGGTGCTTCAAGTCTTTGCAATAGTCTAAACCTATTATTAGACCTCCATTTTGGTGGCTCTGCATAACTTACAGCTACCAAAGCTAAAATGCTAACTAAAATTTGTCTAGAATAATACATGTTCTTATCTAGAAATAAGTATACTATGCTGATGGAGTAAATTCGAGACACTTATATACTGCAACTAGCTGTAAGATAGCATTCATGATATCCAAACTCATATCGGTGCGCATTGATATATATCCTAATAAGGATCATATTTTGGCAAAAATGTATACATCCAAATAGAGAATCGATGCATTAAGAATATCAATTAAGCTTCAGCGAAACGAAAAGTAATATTTCGAAGAATATAATTACTATTCAGCAGTCAATTGTCAGTATTCAGGTGTTTATTTAATTTATTTTAATAAATGATATTGATATGACTGCGAGCTATTTAATTCATTTTCAAATAATTAATAAAATTATTTTAATATTTACTGGTTAATCAAAAACGAAAAAAAAAAAGGAAAGACCTTTCATGTAGTTCTGTTTTCGAGTATGATCTATATTGTTGAGGATTCGGATTTCTAAGGCAAGTTATTTACTTTTCTTTCCACCAGAATTTTATTGGAATTTTTAATGTTTGACCACTTCCGGCCCAATCTTAGGGCGTAAATTGCACAAATGTCACTTAAGTGACTGACCTTGACGAAGCTCAAAAACCTAAGAAACAAACATATTTAACGTTTTGTAGAACAAGTCTACCCCCTTAGTAAAATGTCAGAATTTTCGGATTTTTGGGATTTAAAAATGGGCAGAGATCTGTTCTTGTTCAAGTGTTTAGATTTTCAGCTTCGTTAGGGCCACTTCATTTGCACTTGTCCAATTTACACCCTAGGACCAGGATCGAAGAGATCAAACATTAATCATTTCAATAAAATTCTGGTTGACCAAGGTCAATAATGACTCTTCTTGTTTCATGAGTTGCTCTTTCACTGCTGAGAATAAAGGTACTGATATGTTATTAGCATTTAATGTGCTGATACTTGTTTACACATATTACAGCTGTTACACAAATGTCTAAAGTCTTCAATACATCAACCAAAAAATTCGTCATGTTGAATAGCTCCGTTAAATAAAGTTCGATTTTATCTTTCTTGACGGTGTTCGGAAGGGCGATTCTTCCACTACCAGCATCCTTTAAAGAATAACAGACTTGTAATAATTTGCCGATTATACAGGATATTTAAATATACAGCACATACAGGATTATTTTTACAGAAGAATCTCCGCTCACTTCTCATCCTGCTCACCCAAGCAAATATTTTGTAAACCGGTTACATTTCAGTAATCACCAAGACCTTGTCTCAGGACACTTTTGAAACTTTCAGTTTATGTCGCTCTTTCCATTTAAAATTATCATCTTAAAATCATATTTAATATTTCTGTGGTTCATATTTAAGTGAAACTTTTTTAGCGAGGGTAAGTCCGAAAATATTAAAATCAAAAGAAACGGAAATCAAAGTGAAACACTTTAATGAAACATGTTCCAGTATAGCTAGAGGGCTGACATTTTCAGGACATGCAGCCGGTGGACTCCGTTCGGCCAGGACAGGGAGGGAGAAGAAAAAACTAAAATAATTAAATTTGGGAGAACGGAAAGAGCCATGGGGGCGAAACTTTTATGATAGGGGTGCTACCTTTGACCATATGGGGGGACCGGGGCTCAAATTTAAGGGGGAATTTTAGGAAAAAACGTTTTTTGCCGATACCTCTGCAACGGAGCTTTGGATCGAAAATCTTACAAGCAATGCATCAATGGGGGGGGGGGGGGTTAGTTTGGCTTATTAAAGAAATAAGAAAAAATAATAATAAAAAACAAGAATAGGGAAGGAGTTGAGCTGCGACGTCGGGGATGGCAAAAATTGAAAGAAAAAAATGCTTTATATAAAAAAACAAATTGAAAAAAGCATAAAAAATTAAAAAAAGTGTCAAACCGGGGGCAAATTTGAGGAAACAAAGGCTTCAAAAAAATAAAACTTAACTCCTAATATCTCCATCAGAAGTTTCACTTCAGTTGTGTGCTTGTAAAGGTGAGGCACATAATTCTTTTTAGCCTGCAATTTAATGTCGATCGCGTTAAAAAGTTAACATTTCATGAATATTAATTTTTGGAATATATCTTTCTGTTATTAGAGGCTGTACCAAATAATACTATCCTAAATTTTTGATATACAGATATCAAAATTATGTGAGAAATTGTATTTGACAGTTAAGGTTATTGAACTAATCAATGTTAAATTTATAAATATTTATTTATGCAACAAGTGTGTAAAGTGACCTTTTTTATGAATGGGAATAGGCCAATGTGACAATGTTATGAATAAAAAAAGGGTACTTTATACATGAGTAGCATACAATGTTTTTACTGCCGAAAAATATATGAATATTATATTAATATTATTAAATTAATTTACGCACTAGTCCATTAGATATTTATTCACTGTATAATGTTCATATTGCGATTCTCAATGTGTATGAATAAAACTTGATTATCAAAAGATACTTGTCACAGAGAATATAAAAACTGAGATCGAATTACAGCAATATTAACAACTGGATATGATTTCACAGATATCATAAAATCATTAAAATAAAGTCAAATCGAAAATTATTGAATCTAATAGAAGTCTATGAAAGAAATCAAAATCAAATAATTATTTAGTTCGTATATTAAACATACAAATCATAGGTGAAAAATATAGCTGAAAATACAACCAGATTAGGGCCACTTCTTTGAACTCCGATTAGTCCGATTAGCCACTGCTGAGATAACAAGTGGTTTGACTATCATACATCTATTAATGAAATACTGACATTGACATATTCGAAATCCTAATTAATTTAACGGGCGATTAAAGTGATAATCGAAGTTCAAGCAAAAGCCCATAATCAAACAAACGTTAAACAGGAGACGTCTAATTATTTATACAATCATCTACAAGATGTCGTTACTATCAACTCAGTGATAAAAGACGGTTTAGGTAAAGATAACAACTTAAATTTTACAAGTAATTTAGATAAATTTACACAGCATTTGAATCAAAATATAGAATATGTAGGCACTCAAAATTAGCTATCCACAAACTGAGTTATTACAAAGATAAATATTAGACCAAAATCGATGGTAAAATTATTTATCTTAAATATATGTAGGATAATTATTCCAAAGAGTGTAATACAAAATAACATCAAATTGTTAAAATTTTATTAACTCTGTAATAAAAAATAGCTACGATAAAGGTAATTACTTAAACTTCAATACCTATTATGCTAGACAAATTTACAAGTTTCCTACTCAAACTGTGCAGAGTAGTGAGTACTCAAAACGCGTTATCAATAAATTAAATCTAAATATCCAGATGGAATAAATACATAAAAATGATACATTTTGAATACAGATAAGATAATTCCAAATGCATGGAAAGATAAAAATTATTTACGATGGACATATCATGGAAATGTTAAAATGTTGATTTTTTTACTTAGAATATGTTATATCGATGAAAAAAACATTTATCTGTAAAATTTATGAATTTCCAGTTACTGGATGTTTAAGGTCTCCCAGCACCCCTTCAGTAGAGTTTTTTTAATAACTACGAAGTAATCCCGACTATATGATGTATTAATCTAAATTAACCAGTACATCAACACGACCAAATTACGGCTTCAGAAATGGAAATGTGTCCCAAAATCAGCAATATTAATTAGCTACTATCGCCTTTTCATGAATTTACCCAAAAGAGAGCTAAATATTTGAAGGTCCTTACCACTTATCGGTCAAAGAAAATTAAGTAGATAACCGATGCCACGTCTACTAACAAAACGCTTTATTTTATACATTACAACAAAATCTATATTGCCGGAAATGATTTATTTATAGAAATTTCAATAATATCGCGTAATCTAGGAAAATAAGTGATTCGAGCACACAGATATTTTTCAATGCCCGTTCTATGCCAAACCGTGAATGAAAGAATCATGAGAAATGCCAGGTGTCTTATAAAAACTTTTGTCCGGCATTTGATGTATTTTATTACCGTTTTGATTGAATGTGGTCTGTTCCAACTATGAGTAATGGTCACATTTTTATTATCTAGTCTATCGTAGTATTATTATCGCTATTTTTCTTAAGTTACGTCTTTTCGTATTTTTTGGCACTTGGGCAGAAAGCTAATAAAACATCTCATATTTTGCATGTTAATTTTTTAGGGAAACTTAAAGAATTTGAGGATGTTTAGATGTAAGTTAAAGTTATACAAGTGAGATTCTACGAAAAAAGGAGTTAAAAACTTGTAGCAAAAGTAAGATGTGTCATTTAAAAAAACTTTAAAAGATCTTTCAAAACATATCCATATATGTCACTTCTGTATTTACGTGAAAAAAAAATAACCACGACACTTAATAATATATTACTAAGAATAACATTTTAAAATATTATTAAATTCATATTTTTAATATTGGAAATGTTTTTGTTTTCCTATTATGGGGTATCAAATCACGAAAAAGTGCATGCTAAATTTGGCACATCGCGTAGTATACGTGAGAGATCGTGTTAGTCTGTTTCTGAGGATGGAATCGATGCAAATGACAAAAATTAATTAATGCTAACTGAAACTAACCGAAAGTTGATTGAACGACTAACCGAAACTAACTAAAAATAACCAAAAGCACAAAAAGGTTAAAATGAATCGGAACAAATTAAAAAAATAAAAGTAAGTTAATACTAACTCAAATTAACCGAAATTTGGCGAATAACCAAAGCTAACCATAAAAATTAAAATTGCTTATAACCTATCGGATACGGTTCAAATTACTAAAATAAATTGGAACTAACCGAAAGTTGATTCAACGACTAACCGAAAGTAACCAAAAGCTCCAAAAAAGGCTAAAACGTATCGGCACAGATTAAAAATATTAAAGAAAGTTAAAACTAACCAAAACGAGTCGAATTTTGGCGACTATAGCCAAAACTACCCAAAACCATTAAATTCAATTCAATTATAATCATAAAGTATCGGCGCCGATTGAAATGACTTAAAATTAAAACTAACTGAAATTAACTGAATATTGATTGAACGACTACCCACGACGACTATCTAACCCAACCTAACCCAATCTAACCTAAACTAACCAAAAGCACCAAGTATGGCTAAAACGTATCGGAACAGATTAAAAATATTATGGTTAAAAGTTAAAAATATCCTAAATTAACCGAATTTTGGCGACTAACCAAAATTAACCAGAAACATTAAAATTGGTTATAACATATGGGAAAGTTGATTGATTGACTAACCAAAACTAATCAAAAGTAACTAAAAAGGACTAAAATGTATCGAAATAAGTTACACAAATTAAAGTAAGTTAAAATTCACCAAAACGAACCGAATTTTGGCGACTAACGAAAACTAACCAGAAATTTTACTATACCTAACGTATCGGAGCTGGTTCAGATGAAAACTTTGGTTTCGTGGCAATGAGTTTCCAAGGTCGCATAACGACACGGAAAATTTTAGTGAACGTCACGACACAGTCTATGCATAACTGATTATAACGTACCAGAATCCGCTCAAATAAGTAAAATAAATTGAGACTAAGTGAAAATAACCGAAAGTTGATTGTACGACTAACCAAAACTAACCAAATCTATTAAAATTGATTAAAACGTATCGGAACCAGTTCAAATGACTAAAATAAGTTGAGACTAAGTGAAACAAACCGAAAGTTGATTAGACGACTAACCAAAACTAACCAAATCTAATAAAACTCATTATAACGTATCGGAACCGGTTCAGGTAAGTAAAATAGTTTGAGACTAAGTGAAACTAACCGGAAGTTGATTAGACAACTAACCAAAACTAACCAAATTTATTAAACTTAATTTTAACGTATCGGAACCGACTCAAATGACTAAAATAGGTTGAGACTAAGTAAAACTAACCACAGATCTAGGAAGGAAAAACTAACCGCAAGTTGATTAGACGACTAACCAAAATTAACCAAATCATTTAAAATTGATTATAACGTAACAGAACCAGCTCAAATAAGTGAAATAAGTTGAGACTAAGTGATTGATTAGACAACTAACCAAAACTAACTAAATCTACTAAAATTGATTATAACGTATCGAAACCGACTGAAATGTCTAAAATAAGTAAGACTAAGTGAAACTAACCGAAATTTGATTAGACAACTAACCAAAACTAATTAAATGTATTAATCTTAATTATAACGTGTCGGAACCGACTCAAATGACTAAAATAAGTTGAGACTAGGTGAAACTAACCGTAAGTTGATTAGACGACTGTAACGAAGTTACTATAGTTTTAGGGGAATGGTATGCAAGCCGGATTAACTTTCTTATTTTACGGGATATTCACATCATTCTTTTTCGTAAAATATAATTTAAATATTCTAAACTCGTTTCAATAAAATATTTCGTCGCGAAAAGCCGGGAAATCGGTTTTCACATTTTCCGAAGTACTCGCGCGGTACCGGTAGAACGTCGTGATCTCCATCGCAGCACCATGCGCGTGAATGTCCCCACTCATCGGCCGGTCGATGACGTGTCCCCACTACGCGTCGAGGTAACAAAACCGGGCAGCATCGCGCTGAACAGGCAGAACCGACCATTCGCGTCTATACACAGGAATATTACTTTGGCTCCCTGGCTTCCGCATGCGCAGAATACGAGTGACGAATCAATCAACGCCACCTACACTACAAATACGTCAATTACCAATGTCTTTACAATGCAGCGCGTTCTTTTCGAGCGGCCTAGTGGTGTAGTGGTTAGAGCAATTGCTTGTCATGTGGGCGGCGTGGGTTCGATTCCCGTCGGTGGCAATGCGTTTTTTTTCCACCTTTTTAAGATTGTTTGCTTTTTTTTATTTGGTTTAGCTTGGGTTAGTTTCAGTTAGTTGGGTTAGTAAGATTATGTTTGCTTTTTTTAATTTGGGTTAGTTTCAGTTAGTTTTGTTTGGTTGAGCCCCGGAGCGAGCGAAGCGAGCGTAGGGCCATGCGTGAAGTCCTAGACATTTATAAACTAACGCACCCATACTCTGCGCATGCGGAAGCCAGGGAGCCAAAGTAATATTCCTGTGTGTAGACACGAGTGAACCGACCCGGGTTCTCGAAGAAGACGTCGCCAGCCAGCCAGCCGCCTAGACAGACCAAAGTACCACCACTGCCGCCAATGTAGCCACCCAAGCTGAGCCGGACCCACGCCGCCTCCTGCAGAGCGCTGCCATGAGAGCCGCCTTCAGCAGACCGTCATCGTCGCCGCCTTTCTTGTCCGCCTTCGCTGCTGCTCATTACTGTAGATATCTATTTCTCCTTCTTACACTACACTAAGCTGGTCTCGGATTCCATTTCGATCAGTTATTCTCTAAAAGCCGGCCTCGGTCTTTTAATCCGGTCGGCTCTATCTTTACACGCTCTCTCTCTCACACTCAGTCTACCTACAGTGGCTTTATACAGGACAGTGACGACAATGTTTCGTCAACGCGCTGATTGGCTGCGCCATTTTGGAGCAAATTTAGTTTGTTTTCGTATGTGGCTGTGGATAAGTTCTTGTGATTTATAGCGATCTTATGCGTTTTTCTGGTAATTTTTTTGCTGATTATTAAAGATGGGTGTGTACTTTCGGTATATCCAATTAGACATTAAAGTTATATTACGTTTTAAAGTGTAGTTTTGCTGTTTTCGTAGGTACCAAGGTAGGTAAATAAGTGGTATTTTAAAGTAGATTATCTATAAGATTTTGTCAGAAGTAGGCTTTTACATACCCTGCAGGCCTTCTACAGGCCCACCAATACATAAAAATCCTAAATGTAGTAATTTAAAAAAAAAAACGTGAGCATGTAGAGTTGAAGGGTGATTGTTTCACGAGTCTTTTGTGTCACACCAAAGACTGTTGTTATATTCTAACTCTTTGTATTTATATGAATGTGGTAGATTGCACGTGCATGCCGTTTTTGATGTACAAGGTTATATTAGGCTTTTCTTTACCAGTTGAATATTGTATTATTCTACTTTGAAACACTTAGTTACAGTATAAGTAAACAAGTTGTCATTTTAGTCCTGGAAGTACAAAAAATACTTTAACATTTATAACATTCCATGCTTAACATCATATAGTTACTGTTATGTAGTTATTAGAGCCTGGTTGTAAAATAGAGGCTTAAACTCGGCTTATTTGAACTACGACTGGTGGTTCTTTTATACATTGCTGTCAAAATAGATAATTTTTTCTGCAATGTATTTTAAATGGGATTCTTCAACCACCAGTCTTGGTTTAGCTGACTCGAGCTTAGCCAGCATCATACAACACAGTCTAAGTAACATGTTCGTCAAATGTCATGCCTCAATTTCCTTAATGTAATTATATTACAATGTACTAACGGATTATCTTTTCTTGCAGGTTCATTTTGCACCAGGCATGTGGGAGGAAAAAAGATGACATAAGAAGTTAAAGCCAAATGCTATCCCAACCATATTTTCCTTTTCCAAACCCAACGTGGAAAGAAAGGCTTCTACAAAGCGTGAATTTGCCTTGTAATCTTTAGATTCCATATCGAGGCTTTCTTCCGAGCAAGGATTGGATTTTTACTATGCACATATTTTTTTTGTAGAAATGGAGAATTGATAGTACAGTTATCAGAGAACCTTGTCATAATATGAGTCTTAGTAGATATGTAGTATTTCAATAAAAAATAGTTAGCAAGAAAAAAAGTAAATTAATGCAAAAATATGCTAGTAATCCTTGAAAAAAACTTATTTGTATTAAAAATTTTAAGTCGAGAAACTACAGTTTTTTCCAAGTTAAGGTTCTTTATATAGCATTTGTCAATAACCGGAGGTGTATTCCTGTTTTGTATTGTTTTAAATATATTAGGTAATATATGTATATTTTATTTAAGATTTTTTTTTATTGTTACCGTTTAGCTTAAACCTTTATCGACAAGAAAGAAGAGATCGAAGTAAGTTAATCAAACAACGTTGAGTAAAACGAATATATTTATTTTAGATGAAATACAGGTTTGTCAAATAATGTACCTACTTTATTTCCCAACATTACATGAAATGAACTTCTGTTTGTAGTCAACATCCATAAAAATCATAATATTCAGAATCCATTCTTTGATAGCATCCTTATTAAATCTGATTTTTCCCTCTGGTCAAAGCTGTAAATTGAAATAAGCTTTTATATTCTTTGTGTTGATTATAAATAAATAAGATGTTTTTAACATGAACAAGTCTTCTTAAATCTAGACATGGGCAGCAGCTTTAATTTTAAACTGATCAATTCGGTTGAAAGTTTAGAATTCCATGTAATGGAAGTACATGATGTTAAATTATGCTTTGCTTGTCCCCATTCTTGCATCCACTGCTGTATAAACTGGATACCTGCTTCGCCACTTCATATGTGTCTGTCAAAAAGTTAATCTAATCCGTGCCTAAAAATTACACTTACTATTTATAACATCACTTCGCTGAAAGATACCACAAATCATGGAGAAAGTACTAAAATTTCATGCCGTGAACACAGACGACCATTCTGATTATCATTATCACATTAAAACGTTATTAATAATAAAAACATTTATATTTACGTACCAATCTGTCACAATCTTGACTCATAACCCCACTTACATTGTCAATTCAGCTGATAAATGTCTAGTTTCGGTTGAGTTTCTGTCCCTTTCTGTACTACGCTCAAAAAGAGTCGGAAACATGTTCCTTGCCGCTTATACATGCGGGATTTTCAAATGCTAGTATAATACGTTCAATTATTTTGCTTGCTAATTTCGTGAAAATTATTAAAGTTTTGTTAGCTAAGGGTCCAGTTAACATATTCCTACCATTATAATACTTCAGTCGCTTTATTTTGTTAGCTTCTTGCTAAAAAAATGCAAAAAACACCAAACTTCCATATAACCTTTAAGAAAATTGGTCCAAAATGGCGGCTCTGGTCTATTGTCGTCACTGTCCTGTATAAAGCCACTGTAAGTCTACCTACCCCGTTCCTTAACTAGCCTACCGCCTCCACGACGGTGTAAAATCGTAGTAGCGAAGCACGACCGGAAAGCAATAACGAATCCGCGCACGCGCAATCCGGGATTTATATTTCATATATGCAGGAAGCCTCGTTTGGTCATTTATTACTGTCGCACCGTATCCTATGTATTGTCGTCATCCTTATTTCTGTTATTATCCAAACCTCAACGCTATCGTCTCACGTTTCCGCAAATCTTTCCAACCGTCAGGCCGCGTATATCCGTACCCGTTAGGGCCAAGTCAGAGGAGCTATGTTGCACCGATGTTGGACCGTCATTCGAGTGCCTGATCCGTGGACTCGCGGATTCCGTAATCCAAGTAGCTTCATCGTAGTAGTACCGTTCCTTAACAGTTGATAACGCGGCTCTGTTTCTCTTCTCAATGTCATTCCGTTACGCATACCATTCTCCCCCTCTGGCAATGTTTGCAATATTTTCATTTCTTTATTCTCTAGTCATATCTTTGGGGTTTATATAAGTCGCAGAAGAGTACTTCTTTAGTTAAGGATTAATAGTTTAGGTTAACCTCAGTTTAGGCAGGTTGGATTAATAAAGAATAATTCTTACGTTGCAACGCTAGGTTAGCCTCACACGACTAACCAAAACTAACCAAATCTATTACCAGAACCAGCTCAAATAAGTAACATAAGTTTAGGCTAAGTGAAACTAACCGGAAGTTGATTCGACAATAGGGAACTTGCACAAACAAATAAAAACGGAAATAAATGCTAAAAACCATAAGTGGACATCCTATAAAAAAGTTTAGTAAAAAAAGAATCTGTTAATTAAATTCGTTGTGGGCAAAATCTTGAAATAAAAATGTCAAGAAATTCGAATTATTCCAGGCGCTCGGAAACGCGCGTTCACTGGTCGTGACGTAGAAGAGCATAATCAGTTTGTCGGCGTGCTTTGAGTGAATGGGATAAATGGACAAAAATCATTACTCTTGTTGTACTCAACGGATTTAAACTAAATAATACCCGTTGGGTAGCTAATACACTAAGCTTTATCTGACACACAAAAAATATGAGTTTAGGTGTTTATAAAAAATGTATGCTGGCTTGAACGCTATGAAACTTTTCATATTTCTGGATTCAGTATAACACAAAACGGCAAAAAAGTCGTAGTTAGGTTTTTCATCGCACAATTTTATTTTTTATAATAAATTAACATTATATAATAATAATAATAATAATAATAATAATAATAATAATAA
>MU182361.1:0-22988 GCA_016904865.1 Pissodes strobi | reverse complement strand
AAATAATAATAATAATAATAATAATAATAATAATAATAATAATAATAATAATAATAATAATAATAATATATACATATAGGTAAAAATAATTCAATAAATTTTGACATAGATTTAAAATTATACTACTAACTTTAATTAATATAGAACTTCAGAAAGAAGGTACCCAGAAAAATAAAGATCTTAAAATGGTTAAATAATATAATAAACATTCTTAGAAAAAGAAAAGGAAGTTCAAAATTGTAAAATTGCTACTCATTAGGTAAATAAATGAAAATTTATACTTAAAAAAAATAATCATTAGATCCCTAAGCAAAAAAAAAACATAACTTTTATTGTTGAAAATATCATAAAAAAAATTATTCGCTTTCCGAAAGGTCATCAGAACTGTCTCAACTATGCAAGTCAAGTTCGCCAATATCTGAAGGCAAAATATCCGAATACTGTTGCAAACAAAAAAGTCTATTTCCAAATATTCTGTGATATCATTTATGTTATCCTGTCGTGATTTGAAAGTTGTAGTCTTTCTGAATGATGATATAGATGGATCTGAGGTAAGTAGTAGATTATTCATAATGTCCTTATTTGAGCTTTTTCTAGAAGCTTTTCTTGTGTGGTTCAAGCGCACTTTTCGGACCTCTTTATGTCTTGCTTCAAGTACATCCTCGGCTAGTTGCTCTATGGGCAAATCAAAAACTTGGATAATCTCAATTCCATGAACTATAGAATCTTATGGATACTGCAAGGCATATAGTACCAAGGATATAATACAATGTAAAGATTTCTCGATTCCCTGAAAATCCGTTGAAACTGCAACTTGATTTTTTGTCCTATAGACACACTCTTAAAATTTTTAAAAAATTTTAAATAAGTTCTTTGTTAATGCCGGTTATCGAGGAACTTAACTCTGGGTTTTGAAAAAAGACCTTCTAGCCATATTCCCATAATTCGTGGATCCATAGCCTGGTTTTGGTTTGTCAATAATTAATCCCATTTGAACTTTAAAACCCTTCTGAAGGTTTCGTTTTTGGTTTTCAACAAGTTTTTACTTTCCAGGGTTCTTAACTTGCCAACACTTTATTGGCAATATATATAACAAACATTCAAAACAACGGATCCATGAATGAAGGGAGATAGGCCAAAGTTAAGATTTTCAATTTTTGTCACCCTTTCGAAAACTCTATCTGTGTTCATCTCCTTGGAAGACGAACTGCAAATAAAGCACCTTTGTGTTGAGTTTCTTCCTGATCAAGTATTGATACAGCTACCATCTAACATTGTAAAATTAAGAATATATTGCAGAGAAATCTGTACCTTTAATGTGAATGTTTAAATGCCGTATTTATGCACATTGGTACAATACACGCCTTATGAGCTGTCTTTTTCTCCATTTTAGTTCAAATCACAAAATATAAACCAAAAACACTGTCACAGACCAAACAAATAGTATATTATTTTATATGGAGGAAAAGTGATACTTTTCATGGCGCGCTCGTGTTTAACAGCCGAACGGAGTGAGGCTGGTGATAGAGAGCAAGCCATGAAAAGTAACTTTTCCTCCAAATAAAATATGCTGTTTTTTCTTCAAATGTCGACAAATGAATGCAAAAACATCTGTTTTTAATAGTAATAATAATTATTATTATTAAAGATAAGTGGGTTCGCAAGGCGGCTTAGACCGGCGTCGGTGAATAGGCACAGGTTGTTGCTAACGTAATGTCACATAAAGCTGTCAGTGGACACTGTCAACAATAATTATTTTTTTAAGATTGCGTCTCCGATTGCGTTTTAATTCCATATTGATAAGCAGTTATTGGTTAAGTTCGATTAAATAATAACCGATTTGTTCCTAAATTAGCGCTTTTAAGAAATGCAGTGATCGGCCGATCCGCCGCGCCGATCGTTATGCTCTCTGACGTCAAATCGTGTTTGAATTGGCGCGGATTTAACGGCAACTTTAAAAATGCATAGAAACAAAACGAGTGATATTTAGCACTTCAGATTTGGCACACCTTCTTTTTTAGCGTAATAGAACAGATTATTGCAATAAAAAAAATTTGCAAGTTCCCTATTATCCAATACTAACAAAACTTTACGATTAACCAAGACTAACCAAATCTATTAAAATTGATTATAACGTATCGTAACCGGTTCAAATGGCTAAAACAAGTTGATATTAAATGAATCTAACCGAAAGTTGAATAGCCGACTAATCAAAACTAAACAAATCTATCAAAATTGATTATAACGTATCGGAACCAGTTCAAATAAGTAAAATAAGTTGAAACTAAGTGAAACTAACCGAAAGTTTATTCGACGATTAACCAAAAATAACCAAATTTATTAAAATTAATTTTAACTTATCGTAACCGGTTCAAATGACTAAAATAAGTTGATATTAAGTGAAACTAACCGAAATTTGAATTGACAACTAACCAAAACTAACCCAATCTATCAAAATTGTTTATGACGTATCGGAAACGATTCAAATGACTAAAGTAAGTTGAGATTGAGGGAAACTAACCGAAACTTGATTGGACGACTCACCATAATTAACCAAACCTATTAAATTTAATTATAACGCGTCGGAACTGGTTCAGATTACTAAAATTAGTTGACACTAAGTGGAACTAACCGAAAGGTGATTAGACGATTAACCAAATCTAAACAAATATATTAAAATTGTGTATAGTGTATCCGAACCGGCTTAAATAAGTAAAGTAAGTTGAGACTAAGTGAAACTAACCGAAAGTTGATTGGACGACTATCCAAATCTATTGAAATTGGTAACAACATATCGGATCTGGCTCAAAAAAGTAAAATAACTTGAGACTAAGTGAAGCTAACCGGAAGTTGATTAGACGACTAACCAAAAGAAACCAAGTTTATTAAACTTGATGATAACGTATCGGAACCGACTCAAATGACTAAAATAATTTGAGACTGAGTAAAACTAATCGCAAGTTGGTTAGGCGACTAACCAAAACTAACCAAATTTATTAAAATAGTTTATAGCTTATCAGAACTAGCTCAAATAAGTGAAGTAAGTTGAGACTAAGTGAAACTACCCGAAAGTTGATTAGACGACTAACCAAAACTAACCAAGTTTAGTAAACTTAACTATTACTGTCGGAACCGACTCAAATGGCTAAAATAAGATGAGACTGAGTAAAGCTAACCGAAAATCGGTTAGACGATAAACCAAAACTAACCAAATCTATTAAAATTAATTATAACGTATCGGAACCCACTCAAATAACTGATATAAGTTGAGACTAAGTGAAACTAACCGAATGTTGATTAGATGACTAACAAATCAAAACTAACCAAATCTATTAAAATTGATTATAACATTTCGGAACCAGCTGTAAAATAATTTGAGACTAAGTGGACTAACCGAAAGTTGATTAAACGACTAACCAAATATGTTTAAATTGATTATAATGTAACGGAACCGGCTCAAATAAGTAAAAAAAGTTGAGAATAAGTGAAACTAACCGAAAATTGATTAGACGACTAACCAAAACTAACCAAATCTATTAAAATTGATTATAACGTAATGGAACCGACTCAAATGACTAAAAAATTGATACTAAGTGAAACTAACCGCGTTAGATCGGGGATTGAAAGACGAATCGTATGCAGTTTTTACAACCACCACTAACGTTATAAGTTGTAGAAACGATCGAAACTTGAAGTAATATGCATTTATGTGGTATATTTTGGTAAACTAAACTCACGTAACCTGCTAAAAGTAATTTTTTACAATAGATTGTGTTAAGGGCGTGTGAGGGTGATTTTTAGTTTCTCGCGACAGACTAGCCGTGTCTTATATCGTTAGATCGAGGAGTGTCAGACGAATCGAATGTAAATTTTGCTTTTTCAACCACACTTATAACGTTATAAATTGTAAAAAAGAATGAGACTTCAAGTAATATGCCTTTATTTGGTATATTTTGGTAAAGTAAACTTACGTAATCTAACATGATCTCACGCAAACTTCTATTAACTATTATATTTCCACACAATTATGAGTTTTCTCAGATCTCAAATTTAGTAAGCGTTGCATTCTGCTTCGGCAATTTCAATGTCTCCCCCGGTTGCATCTTTGTGAAGGACTGTGAATTTTTAATATAGTCGCTCTTATCCTCAATATATGTTAGATAAATAAGATTTTTTTCCTTCAATTGCTGCTAAAATATGACTGCTTTTGAATATTTTTAAGTTGAATTGCTTTTGTTATTTTAATATGTATTATATAATCACTAAAACAGAGTTTTATCCACAATATCGAAACAGATTTTTGCACTTGACGCGCATTTCGCTAACCATGTTAACATGGTTAGCAACACGCGTGTTCAGTGCAAATATTCTGTTTCGGTTTTAGAGATGAAACCCTGTTTTAGTGCATTTTGACGAAGGTTCCAATCCCCAACTAAGCTTATCATATAAATTGTTAGGCTCAAACAAAATAAATCCCTGAAGAACAAACTAAAGTAAAAGAACCTAATGCTGACAAAAAGCAAAGAAATAGATAATCAACGCTGACTGCAAGAAAATAAAAAAATATTTACAGTTTCAATTTAGAATAATTTATTTTGGTCATCAGCTATAGAAAAGTTTAAAATATATTTTAGTAAAATAATAAATAGGCAATCAACCATATTTCATCTGAAAAATGTGAAGAATACATGGAAAAGAAGTTAAGAAGGAAAAAAATAAGAAAATTAAAATGCTAAAAGGAGGAAGGTAGAGAAGACTTTAAAAGGTGGAGGAAAATGCAAATAAATACAGTGCAATACTATACGATACAATACCATTATTTTACTCATGTCAATCACATATATTGCTAATACATGTCAAAATATAAAATTCATAGAGCAGTTATCTAGAATTTTAATAAAATGTAACAAGTCAGCTGCTTAAAAAAAAAACAAAGGCACTAATCAGCAAAAACACATTAAAATAAATGCCTGATACAAGGTAACACCCATGAATATAACTTCTGGTGGACTATGTACACCATCCATCAAGGTTCTAATAGAAATCACTATTTTTTTAGACTTGTCATCATTCAGCACAAGTATATTTCAACAAAACCACTCCTTAGCTTTGCTATGTGATGCGAATGAACCCTCCAGTAAGCTATCCAGAGTATGGGCAGAGAAAGGAACTATGGGCGAAAGGGTTATATCCGGCTAGTTAGCGCTTCATATGTGAGAAGGTTGTTTATAATAGATTGGAAACAGAATGAACCCAACACTGACCCTTGTGGTACTTCGATATTAACAGCTCTTTCAACTGATGACATTCTCACCCTCGCATATCTGCAACCAAGATGTGATTTTATCAGTTTTGTACGATCGAGCTGAAAGTTGTAATGTGACAGCTTTCGCAGAAGTAAGCCATAGAGGACACAATCGAAAACCTTGCTCAGGTCGCAAATAAGACTGTGTTATACTGAAATTCCTCCAAAATGCCAGAAACAAGCAGCGTTTATATTTCTTCTAAATCCAAACTGATAGATGCTACAAGGGCCCAGTGTCTCAAAAAAATATGTATTTTAATTGCCATGCATGATTCAAAAATGTGTATATTATAGGTAATAGAGATATTGGTTTATAATTTTCTGGAACTCATTCTTTTTATGAATGGATGTGACCATCGCTTTTTTCCAAAAATCTGGAAATATATTTTTTCCAAAACAGATTGATAAGGTCAGTCAGAGGAATTAATATGCAATTTTGAATAGATTTAATTATTGAAACCATATATATCACGACTGCTCATATTTTTTAGGCTGCTAATAATATCTCTGACTTACTTAAAAGTTACTTCAGTAAAAAAAAGTCAGTTGAAGAACTTGGAATTCAATTCGGTCATTTTCCGATTATGGAATACCCTTTTTTAAATTTTTGGTCACAGTAGAAAATAAATTATTGAATTTGTAAGGCGTAATGATAACCCTGAAAAGTTCAAAGGTGCTGGATCGCTAACCCATCTCTACTTAGTGCATTTTCATTTGGTCCAATTTAATATGTAAGGGCGACAACAAACTCCTTTTAGAACCAACTAATGACAAACGCTTTACATTCTTGTCCCAAGGTTCTAGTGATCTTCGAGCGGGTCAGTCCTTCCTGTTGTAATAAAATCCCTTGCTCGACTGTCCCACTCATACAAAACGCAGTAAAATTCTATGTAACCTAGCGGCGATCCAAGCAGGCCCGTCTCCAGGGGTGAGGCGGCGAGGCAGCCGCCTCGGGCGGCCGATTTTTAGGGGCGGCCGTTTTTATTTTTTATATATATAAAGTTTTAATGCGATTGTATGTAACACGATAAACTCTCTCGCAATGAATATGTAAAACGCTTTTTCGTACTATAAGTAGCTCATCGCGCGTTATATGCAATAATAACCAAAACCTTAAAAAAATAAACCCCACTATATAACATAACGGTTTATTCGCAATTAGCATTAGCAGTTTAAATTCGCAGTGAAACTGCTAATGATCGCGACTTAGCACATCTTTAGGGATGGGCGACAACGCCCTAAAGCGATTCAGGAATGGCCGAAACGCAACCCGATTTTTTGATCGATTACTGAACAGCATGTAATACATGCGAGGAGCGAGCGCATGTTACGTATACGTAATCGTGCAATTTTTTAAGACCAAAAATTCGAACTTCGCGCCCCCAAATACTCCTCTCTAGAGTACCCACATCAAAATTAATTTTTTTCAAAAATTATTTTTCGAAAAATTTTGTTCGTTTTCTTTACAGATACGGTTAGAGGGATCCACGTACAAGTCACACACGTGAAACTTCGAATTCCGCGCCCCTAAATACCCCTCTCTAGAGTACCCAGATCAAAATTTATTTTTTCTAAAATTATTTTTGAATTTTTTTTCGCTTTCATTAGAGGGATCCACGTACATGTCACCCAAGTACAAATAATTTTTTTAATTCACATACAGGGTGTTAAAAACAAATTTTCCCAAAAATTCCCTAATTTCGAAATATTTCGGTACAGCAGACTTGTGCAATTTTTTAGACCAAAAATTTGAACTCCGCGCCCCCAAATACTCTTCTCTAAAATACCCACTTCAAAATTAATTTTTTTAGAAAAACATTTTTCAATTTTTTCCCCGTTTTTATTACCGATACGATTAGAAGGATCCAGTTACATGTCACCAAAGTACAAATAAAATTTCCAAAATCATATACAGGGTGGTAAAACAATACATTTTTGAAAACATACAACTTTTTTCGTAATATTTCGGTAAGTACAGAAAACTCATACGACCTTTCGAACTGAACCAAACTAGATATGGCACATTATAGTACCCAACGAGGCCCATATTTTTCTCATTTAAAGTTTACCTCTAACTCTTACCGTTTTTGAATTATAGCCGATTTAATGAAAATCTCGATTTTTTTAAGATACCCCTAAATTTTTCCGAATTTTTTTTTGAAAACAAAATATCCGTTTTTATTACGGAAGCGATTAAAGGGGTCCATTTACATGTTATTAATATAAAAATAAAATATTCAAAAGCATATACAGAGTGGTAAAAAAATTTGCAAATTTTTGAAAAAAATCCCTTTTTTTCAGAAAAACAATAAACACACACCGGCATAATTAGGGGAACGGGCAAAATTTACACTAAGTTTGACTTCAATTTTCTCTTGAACCCTTCACTCGATTTTGACTTTTTTTTGTTAAATTGTAGGCCGGTTCTTTAAGAATACGTTAGAGATAATGCTGATTTTAAACAATTGGTCCTAATGTCATATACAGGGCTAAAAAGGAAGTAATGTTTTTTGTAAATTTTTGGGACACTCTGTAGAGTGAACGAATGAAATTTAATATCATTCGATAATGCCAAATTAAAGATTGATCCTTTCTGAACATTTTCTTTTTTTATTCGCTCTGATACCTCGAATATTATGGATGCTACAGGGTTTTGTTAAAAATAGTGAATTGGCCTACTTTTCAAGGGTCAATGAATTTTCGTTAATCTTTAATATGTTATAGAGACTATTAAATCTAAAATTTTTATGACATTAAGTTTCATTCCTGATAGTGTAACCGTTATCTATACAGAGATAAATAAACACGCTCCAATTTATGCACTAAAGCACAAATTGGACTAGGACTGGATCAAGTGTGAAGGAAGGCCTTCGAAAATCACATTTCACAAAATATGGAAAACATAGAAAGGACTTTTATTTATCCCTGTATAAGTAACGGTAACACTGTCAGGAATGAAACTTAATGCCATAAAAATTTTTAGATTTAATGGTCTCTATAACATATTAAAAATTAACGATAATTCATTGACCCTTAAAAAGTAGGCCAATGCACTATTTTTAACAAAACCCTGTAGCATCCTTAATATTTGAGGTATCAGAGTGAATAAAAAAAGGAAATGTTCAGGATGGATCAATCTGTAATTTGGCATTATCGAATGATATTAAATTTCATTCGTTCACTCTACAGAGTGTCCCAAAAATTGACAAAAAAAAAACATTACTTTCTTTTTAGCCCTGTATATGACATTAGGACCAATTTTTTAAAATCAGCAATACCTCTAACGAATTCTGAAAGAACCAGACTACAATCTAACAAAAAAAAAGTCAAAATCGAGTGAAGGGTTCAAGAGAAAATTGAAGTCAAACTTAGTGTAAATTTTGCCCGTTCCCCTAATTATGCCGGTGTGTGTATATATTTTTTAAGTTCGACGACTCCCATACGGGCTAAAGGCCGTCGAATTTAAATGACCGATTTCTCGAAAACTAAGAATATTGTTTTTATCCGATCGGACGAAAAACGACACCTTTCCGATGTGTTTTCTCACCGCAAAAGTCATGATTCCAATATATTGTATTCGTTGCTTGGCAACATGCAATAACTGTACGAGAATAGAAAATAACAGTCCGGGAATATAACATTCCCGTCCTAGGCCGGGAATGTAACATTTCTGTCATATTCAAACGCCTTGTTTGTCAAATCTGACGTCTATCAAAAGTAACATTTAGCTGTAGTTTCCGTAGCTACGTAATAAACTTCAAGCTCGCTCAATTCAAAACTTGATATTATGTTGAGTTTAAATTTAAAACACCGTTTTTATTTAGAGTAATATTTGGCTCTATTTATATAAGTACGTATTCTAATTAATTTCGATCGGATAAAAAATAGTATGTGCAACTCGTAGGAAAAGCACATTCCTGGACTCCTGTGTTGCTGGCCTCGGCTGCGCCTCGTCCAGCAACTACCACAGCCGTCCAGGAATGTTTTGCTTTTCCTCCTAGTTACACAATATACTATTTTATCCGATCGGACGAAAAACGACACCTTTCCGATGTGTTTTCTCACCGCAAAAGTCATGATTCCAGTATATTGAATTCGTTGCTTGGCAACATGCAATAACTGTACAAGAATAGAAAATAACAGTCCGGGAATATAACATTCCCGTCCTAGGCCGGGAATGTAACATTTCTGTCATAATCAAATGCCTTGTTTGTCAGATCTGACGTCTATCAAAAGTAACATTTAACTGTAGTTTCCGTAGCTACGTAATAAACTTCAAGCTCGCTCGATTCAAAACTTGATATTATGTTGAGTTTAAATTTAAAACACGTTTTTATTTACAGTAATATTTGGCTCTATTTATATAAGTACGTATTCTAATTAATTTCGATCGGATAAAAAATAGTATGTGCAACCTCGTAGGAAAAGCACATTCCTGAACTCCTGTGTTGCTGGGCTCCGCTGCGCCTCGTCCAGCAACTACAACGGTCGTCCAGGAATGTTTTGCTTTTCCTCCTAGTTACACAATATACTATTTTTTTTTTCGAAAAGATCATTTTTTGCCGGCCTTGAGGTCCTCTACCTACATGCCGAATTTCAAGTCGTTCGAAAAAAAAACCGATAGGTTCCAGCTAGGTTTCGGTTTCGATCGGACAAAATGAAGGTTAGGTTGATAGAAAAATACGGTTTTCCGTTTGCCGATATTCATCTTTTTGCTACCGGAACCTACCCGTTAAAAAACGTGTTTCGCGATTTCCCCCACTTCTCTAGAAAAATTCAGGAAACGGGGGGCGTGGGTGGTACCCAGTAACCAGCCAACCCCGACTCCGCGTTACGGAATTTGGTGGCGTTTAGCCTGAAATCACGAAAAACCACGCGATTTTCATATAGCCCCCCAAAACCCCCTCTTAAAATCCAGCCCCGGCATCCCCGATTTAATTCCAAGTAGACCCCACGTAGTACATCTACCATGAAAATATAGATCCAGCAGGTCATCTCCTTATATAGGAACCTATCGGTTAAAAAACCGCGCGGGCGTCTATTCGCCGGATAGGTCATTATTGACTCCTTAATTGGTATGTTGTAAGGGGCAGCCAAATCCTGCTCGCCTCGGGCGGCCTAAAGCCTGGAGACGGGGCTGATCCAAGTAACCTTTAAGTCACCACAAATCAGCCAGTTGTGTTCTTCATATTTTATGCATCTCAATAGTAGCTCCATGTTATCAATTGTTTCCTTCATGTGGACTGCATATCCGATAAGAATAGACGGGGACGTATTTTTATTATGCAAAAGCATCCCTTTTAGACTCAATGCTGATCTGTCTATAAATAACATTCATTCCTCAGGATTGAGCGATGAATTCAAAATCGCCATTACACATTATTGCAGAAAACCAAATTATTCTACATATCAAAAAATGGCGTTTGGTGCTTTTGGCCTTTTCGAAACACAGATGCAGCAACATCGTCTTCTAATAGGTTCCACTGATCCCAGTAGTTCTGCTTTACTTTTCGGAAATTCAGATCTCTCACGAGATCATTTAATTCGGCTCGGGTTATTTTACGTGGTTGAGAATAGGACGTACTTCTACCCTCTCCTATAGGAGTTGCCATGGAAAAAAGCAGTCCTTTACATGATTTGTCGGTTTTCTCCAGACCATTGGGAAAGTGAAGAGCATGCGTTATTTTTTAACGATTTAACCGCGGATCTGAAGAGGCCCCGCTTTTGTTCTGATCCTCTATTTTATATCAAACCCAGATGATACACCTTTTTTATCATTTACGTAATGGAGCACTTCTGAGCCGCAAAACTCATCTCACCATAAACATACCATCCTGGATTATTTATTTACACATCAAGAGATTTAACAGATTTTACTCGAATGCTGTCCCGCAATGAACTAAAGATATTAACCTAACCACATTATGTGTGCATGATGCAATACTACTGTGCCGTTTGCATTATGTTTTTGTATAGGATATGCAGATATTCCACGTGCACACTTACGGTTATATAGTAGTAATCTAAGGGGTACAATCACACACATATTCTCTGCTCAGAACTTGAACCTAATTAAAAAAGAAATATATTTCATTGATATTATTTCGGATACTTTTTAAATACTTTTTGGCTGTTGTTCAGTGAATTTCTAGTAACCCATTCTCCTACTTCCAGGGAACATCTTCTTTAAATGCGAATTCGTCCTCTGTCGGTTTAATTTTTTTTGTAAAGTGTGACTTCTAGATTTTTCTTATAAGCCCTCCTTCTTTTTGTTGGTTTAACTTTTAAGTTATTTTTCTACATGCCTATCTTTCCTCTCATATAAGATTCCAAAAATCTATTAAATAGTTCTTCACGCTGTAAGAATGTACAGGGTGGCTCGTTTTCGTGTCTATGTATGGGGAACTGGAAAACCGTAAGAGATACAGTGTCGGTCAAATTAAGGCAAAATTGCGCATTTAGATGTCTAACAATATGCCGTTTAGAAAGTTTCAAAATTCCGAGTATTTCCGGAGATATCCGAAAAAAAACCGAAATTTTTAAAAATCGTTTAATTTTTTCCCTGGGCTTATTTAAAAACGTATCTCAAATTGAATTGCACTTTTGCATTGCCACTTTCTGCGCTCTATCCAATGATGGTATCCAGTTTGAAATCCGACGGTTCGTCTTCAAGGGATCATCATCAACTTTCTTTTTTTAAATACTAGCTTTATTTTTTTATCGTTTTTCAGATGGTATTGGCGTTATTAATATGAGTATATGTTTTATTTTATTTTTTTTTTATTTTTATTATTTTTTTTTAAATTAAATATTTTGCTTTGGCGTAATTTTAAATAATTTAAGTTAGGTACTTTTGAAATTTTTATACTCTATAAAAATATTTTATTTTGTTTTTGTATTAAGTGGAAAATTGAAGCCCGTATTAAAAATAAAAAATAGAGAAGAGAATATGGCCATGAAGTATTAATCAAAAAAGTTGCTTAGTGCAAAGATAAAATATTTTCAACTTTTAACCAATTAAAAAATGTATTTAATAGAGAACATGAACAATTTATAATCATACTACGTGATACTATAGGTACTTTGATGGAAAAACCCACCTATTGGAATTTTGCCTAATATTAGTATTATTTTTTTTATTATTTATATGCAAAATTCCAATAGGTGTGTTTTTCCATCAAAGTACCTATAGTATCACGCAGTATGAATATAAATTGTTTATGTTCTCCATTAAAAGCATTTTTTAATTGGTTAACACTAGAACCGCCGGAGGGGTCAAAATGACCCCTCTTGCTCTTTGCTGTGGGATAATTTTATAGTCATTTAAATTACGTGTGTGTAATTTCATGACTTTTATTATCTTTTTTAAACGATTATATTGTGCAGTATGCAATAGAGTTGCCAATCTTATTTTACAACATTTTTCCTTACCTACCTAAAACTGCTGAAGGGGTCAATTTGACCCCTTAGGTTTACATTTATTTTACCGCCTAATATTATTTATCTATACTTGAAAAAATATATAAAGATTTATAATAGCATCACTTCGCAAATCCCCAGTTATAGACGGTAAAAACTTCGGCACCATAAATACCTCTCTAAATAGGTGGACCCAGTAATGAAACTTTATTTGAAAAAAGGAAGAAATGTCACAACTGATAACTTTTTCACGAGTCTATCTTTGCAACACAATTGCTAAAAAATAAAACTACCTACCTTAGTAGGAACAGTAAATCACACCAGGAAAGAAATTGCTGATAGTGTAAAAAATGAAAACTCGGAACTTCATAGTACAACAATTTTTCAACATGGTGATTGTATCCTAACCAGTTAACTAACCCAAACTATCCCAATAGAAACGTTTTTATTTCGAGTACTATGCACTCACCTGTCAATATAGACAATGTTCCAAAGAGAAAACCTGAAACCTGAAACCATATTATACTATAACTAGACAAAATTTGGAGTTGATGTAGTTGATGAGATGGCTAGAAAGTTTTCATGCAAAGCAGGTTCACGTAGATGGCCAGTTCATGTTTTTTACAATATATTAGATTTGGCAGTAATAAATAGTTGGGTTATATATAAATCCGTATCCGGATCTCAAATAAAGAGAAGAGAGTTCATACTCAATTTAGCCTTAGAACTTCGAAAACAATACATCCAAGAAAAAAATAGTCAAACAGCCAGTACGAGCAGTACCGAAGACGATTATCCAAGATCCCAAAAACGTCATAAATATCAAATTCTAAAATGTCCTTGAAACAAAAGACATTTGTGTTATATGTAAGAAATACGTTTTTGGAAAATGCCTTGAAACTGTTAAAAAGCCTTATGTTTGTAAAAATTGTAAAAAGTAAAGTATAGCACCGAACATATAACGTATTATGTTCGGTGATTATAGGACCTACATATTAAGTTTTGTAATACTAAATAAGATTATATAGGTCTTTTCTCTTGAGGTTTGTGTTTAGAGTAGATAACATTTGCTTTATGTAGTGCAATAAAACCATGTTTCGTATCAAATGAATGTTTATATTTTAAGGGGTCAATTTGACCTCAGCGGCGGTATTCGGTAGTAAGGTTATTCAGCGCTTCTAGTGATAAAACTTGAAAATATTTCATCTTGCACTAAGCAACTTGTTTGAGTAATAGTTCATGGCCATATTCTCGGAAAAAAATATTTTACTATTTTTTATTTTTAATACAGGCTCTTTACACTTAATATAAAAACCAAAATAAAATGTTTTTAAAGAATATAAAAATTTCAAAAGTATCTACCTTATATTATTTAAAATTACTCCAAAGCAAAAAAACAATAATAATGAAAATAAAAAAAAAGGAATTAAAAAAAAATAAAAACACATACTCATATTAATAACGCCAATACCATCTGAAAAACGATAAAAAAAATTTAAGTTCGTATTTAAAAAAAGAAAGTTGATGATGATTCCTTGAAGACGAAACGTCGGATTTCAAACTGGATAACATCATTGTATAGAGCGGAAAAAGTAGCAATGCAAAAGTGCAATTCAATTTAAAATCCGTTTTTAAATAAGCACAGGAAAAAAATAAAACGGTTTTTCAAAATTTCGGTTTTTTTTCGGATATCTCCGGAAATACTCGGAATTTTAAAAGTTTCTAAACGGCATATTGTTAGGCACCTAAATGCGCAACTTTGCCTTAATTTGACCGACACTGTATCTCTTACGGTTTTTGAGTTCCCCATACATAGACACGAATTCGGGCCACCCTGTACAGACTGTACAGGGTGTCCCATTTTCGATGATATTACGGGGTATCTCACTTACGAGTAAAGATAGAGAGTTGCGGTTTTCGCAATACTGTGCTACTTTTTTGTGAAAAGAACGATGGTATAAACAAAATTTTCATAGCCCGCTTCGTTTCTGAGATACAGGGCGAAATTGAAAATAATGCATTTTGGGACCCCCCTCGTATCTCCGTTATCCTTTAACATATCGCAAAGCTAAAAACTTGCTCTTATATACTTTTTTTACGTAGAACCCAGTGGCGTAGTCAGATTTTTGCTGTGAGCTGTCAATTTTTAGCTATAAATCAAACTTATGTTTTTTTAAATGGAACACCCTGTATATTCTTCTTTCGTTTGAATGGAAATTTTATAAGCTTTTCAAAAATATATAATACATGATATGTATTTTAAATAATAAACCTAAAATTCTTAATTTCACAAAATGTATCTCTATGCGATACTCTTGATGAGTATAGTATAAGCATTATCTTTTAAACAACGTTATAAGTATTAGTAGGCAGATATTATCAGAACAATGGAATGATCATTTTTTTATTGGCAAGACCTGTCAGTGGCAAAATTTATATTTTCTGTGTAATATTGTATTTTTTACGATGGTTGAAAACGAATATTATGAATATTTTGAAAAATATGACATGTTAGTCTGCTTTATACAGAGCAATGAAAATTCCCGTGAAGCTTCTCGACTATTATTCAATATGTTTGTTTGAATATTTATTTACCTTTTGACTTATTTGGGTTTATTTTTTATTTAAGTATCATTTTAATTTATGGATATTCTGAAAGAAGACAACCTGGTCCTGGTCATTTAATGTTTTCCGGAATAAAGAGAACATGGAACGTTTATCCGGCCCCTACCGAAAACGTATAATAAGGATAATCGCGGTAAGAGCGAAGGCAACGTTCATTGTTCTACCAATTTTTTTCTTTATTTCGGAAAACATTAAAAAATCAGGATGCCTTCTTTCGGAATATCTATAAATTAAAATGATACTTAAAAAAATAAACCCAAATAAGTCAAAAGGTAAATAAATATTCAAACAAACTTATTGGAATATAGCTGAGAAGCTTCGCGGAAGTTTTCATTGCTCTGTATAAGCAGACATGTCATATTTTTCAAAATATTGATAATTTTCATTTTGAGGCATCGTAAGAAATACAACATTACACAGAAAATATAAATTTTGCCACTGAAAGGTCTTGCCAATAAAAAATTACCATTCCATTGTTTTAAAGCCTGCTAATACTTATACCGTGTTTAAAAGACATTGCTTATACTATTCTTATCAAGAGTGTCGTATAGACACATTTTGTGAAATTATGGATTTTAGGCTTATTATTTAAAATACATATCATGTATTATATATTTTTATAAAGCTTATAAAATTTCCATTCAAACGAAAGAAAAATATACAGGGTGTCGCATTAAAAAAAATACAAGAGTGTCGCATCGAGACACATTTCGTGAAATTATGAATTTTAGGCTTATCTTTTAAAATACATATAATGTATTATATATTTTTATAAAGCTTATAACATTTCCAATGAAACGAAAGGAAAATATACAGGGTGTTCCATTTAAAAAAACATAAGTTTGATTTATAGCTAAAAATTGACAGCTCACAGCAAAAATCTGATCACGCCACTGGATTCTACGTCAAAAACTGTATAAGAGCAAATTTTTAGCTTTGCGATATGTTCAAGGATAACGGAGATACGAGGGGGGTCCCAAAATGCATTATTTTCAATTTCGCCCTGTATCTCAGAAACGAAGCGGGCTATGAAAATTTTGTTTATACCATCGTTCTTTTCACAAAAAAGTAGCACAGTATTGCGAAAACCGCAACTCTCCATCTTTACTCGTAAGTGAGATACCCCGTAATATCATCGAAAATGGGACACCCTGTACACTTATAGAGTCAAAACATTTTACGTTTTGAGTTAGTTTGCGCTTTAAGGATGAAACTGGCCTTTAATTAGGTAATTGCCCATGAAATGATCGTAAGGGTATTTAGAAGGAAATCTCCCTTTCTATTTCCATAAATTTCTTATTGTTTGGCATTTCAACACTACTCTATAGCGTAATAATGCACTAAATCACTTTTCTCCAAGGATTTATGTCTCTGTCCGTAATGGAGCTTGTCACTATGTAAATATTCAGCAATTAATACTCAGCTTTATTCCCTGTTTGTGGCCGTGTACTGAATTTGGCAAATGAACTGTCTGTGAGTTTAGTTCCGCTTGCTAAGCTACATTATGAGCATGTCAAGATGTCGAAACATTCGCTTTGTATTAGAACATCTCCTAAGATAAGACAAGGAGAATAGCGACATAACTGAGGTAAACGTAAATAAATGACACTTATATTACGTTCTGTTATATTAATAGCTTAATATATGCCTTCTATATATTAATATTAAATTATAATAATACGAGTAGACACACAATATGCATTTTATCATAACAAAAGTAAATACGATATATGAAAGAAAATAATATTTTGAGTTTGAATTTTGTTCTAGTGGCACAGAACACCTCTTTAAAGTTCGGGTCGGGAGGAGCCAAAAAACAATGCCAGTGCTCACGTTAGATCACTATGTTTATATCTATCTTCAGTAACTAGCACAGGGTGTTCCAACGAAGTCTAGGGACTTATTTTTGACCTTCCCTGTATTTTTAAAACAAACCCAAATAGGTATAGTCATTTGATTTATTTTCTTCTGCTAAATTCAAAAATTGAACCAAAAACACATTGGAACAAAAACAAAAGAACTATGCTATGGATGAACTGTTAAAATGTAGAACCCTGTATATTACTACATATTTGACTATCTAGGGAAATCTAAACACATTTCCTGTATAATATATTAAACCTATCTTTAGCTGTTTACGAAATACTGACAGTTGAGAGTCGGGCAATTAGAGTTTGACAGGCTCTAAAATCTGACCTGCAGGAGATCAAAGAAAACGGTCTGCGCATTCCTACCTTAGATTTTCGTAAGCTATCGATTGATAGTAATTTTGAATTTAACCGGAGGTTTAAAAATTCCGGTTAATTTTATCCACGGATTAAGTTCAAAGTTACCGTCATTCGATAGCTTATGAAAACCTAAGATGGGAATGCGCAAACCGTTTTCTTTGGTCTCGTGCGGTTTAGATTTTAGAGCCTGTCAAAATGTCAAAATGCCCGACTTTCAACTGTCCATATTTCGTAAAAAGCTAAAGATAGGTATAAATGTGTTTAGCTTTTTCTAGAGAATCCAAGAATTTAGTAATATACAGGGTGTTCCATTTAAAAAACAGTTAATCCATGGCGTAAGTCTTTTGATTTTGGTTCAAATGTTTTTTTGGTTTCATTTTTTTAATTTAGCAGGAGAAAATACATCGAATGGCTATTATGGTTTGTTTTAAAAATACAGGGAAGGTAAAAAATAAGCCCCTGTTCAGTTCTCGTTGGAACACCCTGTACACCTATATTTACATAATTTATTTTTTAAGCTTGCAACCTGTATATCTATCATGACTTCTAATCTATACAAAACATCTATACAAACAATACTCACAATAACGTATTGCAATAGTTCATGTTTGGGTTAGATCCAATATATTTCATCAAATCTATTTTTTTATAGTAGTGGCACAGGTAATAAGGGAATATGCTATGGCGCTCGACAAGCGGTGTGTGTGCGAAGATGTTGATTGACACGGTTCTTGAATAGTTGTAGGTTGTAATTAGGGTGAAACAGATGTCCTGGGAGTGAGTTCCACAGTGATGCAGTGCACCAGACAAAGGAGTTCTTGTAAAGCGATGTTCTAGGTGTTGCCAGTTGTACGACGAACTGGTGCGCTCTTGCCGTCTGGCGCATGTCTGGCAGGCGTTGCCAAGGAGCGATATGAGGCGGGCCAAATCCTGGGAATATTTGTCGTGAAAGTATCTGTAAAACAGGGACATCTCTTCTGGGAGGCTGATTTTGCGATGTTAGCAACGTGGTTATGCCATCACATATTGCTGTTGACCGAGACACCCAGTAGTTCGATTGTCGAGGATGAAGGAATGGTCGATCCTGCCATAATGATGTCAGGGCTTCACCGTATTGGCCAAACGTGGCTGCTTGCGCAACAAAGTTTTTAAATGCCAATGTATAAAATTAGTGACAATCGATCCAAATATTTAAGGAATATGTAACATTAAAACATTAAAGAAACTGGACGGTAACATTACCTTTCCGACCAGTATTCTTATATATTAAGCTAATAAAAGACAGGTTTCAGTAATTTGGCAAAACTTCTGAGGTGATGTTAAGTACTATATAAATAATGATCGCGAAAGAGAGAAAGCACAATTCTTAATAAATAAGGAAGCAATTTCATCTTGGCCTGAACACTTACTAATTTCTACATCACCAAGTCTTGCAACAATGCCAAATGAAGTCAATGCTATCTCATTGATAAGATATATTAATTATTGTATTATTATCCACTTTATATGTTGCAATCTGATACACAGGAAAGAAGCGTTTTGCATGCCCAACTTTAGAGAGATAGTTTTCGAGTTGGCAACAGACAAAAGATTGCTTGGATTTTTAAGAACATTTTATTTAATTCTGTCTATGTAATTACTATATTTAAATATTTGTTCTTTATATCATTCATTCCCTCTGTAGCATCCTTTCTCTCCCCTGTTATAATACCATGTTCTTCCAAGAGATTAGTCATTGGCCGATTTCTGGAAAGTTTGTCAAAACCCTTTCCTGTTTTTGACATAAAATATATTTTTCTTCTTTTAAAAGTAGCGGAAAATCTTCAGAATGTCCTAGGAAATGATTGATGGGTAGGTACTATGTAGGTACTGCCGCAAATGCTCGAACCTAAATACTCCTGATAACATCTATAAAGATGTGATTATTGGTTAGTTTGAGTTAGCCTACTGTACCTAATATATTATAGTATTATTATTGCTGCTATAGTTATAGTAAGTTAAAAAAATAAGTATAGCCAAGATATCTGAGGTAGGCATAGGTATTAATTTGAAGGTTATAATACATATTTTCAAGATAATTTAATATTCTTAATTACCCCTTCCTGTTACGGGCATTTGTTCAGATTTTGGCAAAGTCAAAGTCAAAATCTCTTTAATCAAAGAAGTGTAACTGCAAAATCGCACACATTTTGCACACATAATTCAATTATACAACTTACATAGGATACAAGACAATTGATTAATACAATACACAACAAAATAAAAAAATAACCAATAGGTTACCTACAGCTTAAACCTCTGTTCTAAAGATGTATTTATTGTATAAGGTTTTATATCCAAAAATGTTTAAAATAGACTTTTTAAAACACTTAGCACTGAGCCTGTGAGCTGAGTCGTTCAGGCTGATGTCAGAATTTCTGTGTTAAATAATGATGGTTAGTGAGTGGCATCCGTGCTTTCTCCCCAGAAAATAACTTCAAACCAGAGCACCGAGTGAATGTTTGCAAAATAAACCGCTTTTAGAATCCAAATATATCGATATTGCTCTTAAGGAGTAAGAAGCTCGCCAAACATAAGAAATCTGTTCCACGCAGTCCAGGTGCTGGTCCATATAAATTACCATAAAAATTTGTGTTGCTCTCGAATGTCGCACTCAGAACCCAAGGTACTCTGAAATATCACCATTTCTTTGTTTTGTTCGAAAAAACAAATAATTGGATTACCAGCTTTCAGGAATAGATTGTTTTTTACAAACCATACCTTGACCTTCTCCAAGCGATCCTTACAGACATTCAGCAGAGGTCATACAGGGTTAATAAAGGATAAGGGTATTCATGCCATCAGCAAAATTCACCAGGTGAGAGCCAGGCTGAAGGATTTCAGACGTCAAGTTATTAACATAAAAGACAAAGAGCAGAGGCCCCATAACGTTTGCCCGTATAATGGCCAACTGCAGGTAACCTTCCTAAGGAAAATGCCTCTATCCGTTCCGCTCCATCATTACCTTCTGCTTCGATCAAGTAGGTAAGACTGTATTCAACTCAGTACCGGACCATGGACATCATACTACTTCAGCTTTTCCAGAAAAATATTATAGTCCGAGCTATCGAATACCTTCAGCACATCCAGGAATACGCCCTACAACATATTGCTATCCTCCTGAAGCACTTAGATTCTCGCAACAAACTCAAAATAGCAGTTTCCATCGATTTTCGTTCAAGGTACCCATGCTGAGATTCACTAAATAGTTTCTCGGCATAGGGAAATTCTAACAATCTACTGCACATTGCTATTTGAAACATCTTTGGAAAAATTTAAATCAAGCTTATCGGTCTATAATTCTGAAGCTTAGTTGAATCTCCCTTCATGTACAACGACTTAACAAGGGCTAACTTCAAGTCCGTCTGAAAAATCCCATGCATAAAGGAGTTGTTAATGAAGTGGCACAAAAGAACAGTTAACTCATTTGTACGATTTTTCATAAGATTTAGTTTTGAAACTTTGAAATTATCTCGTGACCGGTGTCGAAATGGAAGATTTGTTACCTCAAGCAATATCAGTAGTATCATTTATTTATAGAATTACACAAAGTCATTGTGCCCTACTGCTACTGTCTAATATAACTATAAATTAAGTATGTACATATTGTGTTAATACCCTGCTGGGGATCGGTGTTATCTAATGGCGTTACATTATGTAACAAGTAGTTTCGCGACCATGCTGTATGGAACTAACTTCCATGGGCGCGCCCTTCAAGTGTGCTTAAGTATTGGCTGCCGATAGGCTGTATTGTGGAGTGATGGTTTTAGATAAGTGGCATGTGTTGGCAGGTGGGCGATATGGAGAAAACTAAATGAAAAACTCCATTTCTCGTTTCTTTGGCTTACTGATTAGACGGATTTTAGACTTATTGCCACTATCGTTGAAGCGATTGCTGTATTTCACTATTCGAGTAGTTGATTATATTCAGGCTTTCCATATGCGTTCATAAACCCAACTTCAGCTCTGCTAAGAACCAACAAGATATTCAATTCATTTTTGCAAATGTCAATTTCATCGTTTTGTAGATATGAATTGATTTATTGGACCTAGGATGTCATAGTAAAGCAGTGGTTGAACATGAATAGAATAGTACGCATAAACCTTCTCTACTGAGAATCCACCCGACCCTCAGGCAGCGCAAATACAGTCTCCCAGTTTTCTCCAGATAAAGCGTATTCAAATTACTGTATGATTAGAATTAAATATAAATATTCGTCTTTTCATGCTGAAAACGATTCCTTGTGCAGTGTAATTCGATACTTGAGTGCCTAATACCTCTGAACTAAAGGTTTAACAGACGGTTAAAATATTAGTGCAACTTTTTGTGGTCCTGCAGATTATTGTGTAATTTAAAACATATGGCCATACATTAAAAGTTTGCAAGAAAGAAATAAAATCGACAAAGCTTCTATTTCCATTCCTAATATCTGTATTACAATCTCTGTTTGGTCAGAAGTCTGGGTTTAAATCTTCCTGTTCCTTGTTTTGGGTATCCCAATTTCGTATAAACTAAACATATGTTGTCTTGTCGTTTGAAATTTCTCACAGTCTCCTGAAAGGTCCATAATCTCACTCATTCGTATAGCGATCGCCGCACTGTAAGATACATTACACACCTATAATAGACTTTGATTCTATTGGAAATATTTGTTGAGTCCTAAAATCTTCTAAAGGCCGCCAAGAGTAGCTCTGATGTTTAAATAGATCAACTGCTATAAGATGAAATGCGTTGTAAACCGAAAAGCATATGTAACAATGAAAACATTTCATCATAGACTTTCATGACAGTATTACGCAAATAATTCGCATTAAGTAAAGGTCAGGGGCCTTTATAAAAAGACAGTAGGGATAGCTTTCTTCTAGTTTTAATTGAGAATTAATAAAAAAATTAATAAGCCGGGCAAAAACAGCAGCCTTTCGTTATTTTTTTTTGCAGGATGTTAAGTAGGTAGCTTTCTATTTCATTGCTGGATGATTCTGCCCATAAACCAGACACCAAAAGACGGAAATATGCAATTGAAATTTGTTCAGCGATTTGAAGATTGGGAGCTTTATCTCTTGTTCCTTTAGAAGAAGTAAATTCCAAGTTCCTTCTAAATTGTATCTTATCAGTGGAAAGCAAACCTTATCTATATTTGTTTAGATTAATCAAATTAATTTAGATTTATTTTCTATAAGAGCCTACAAAAACAATATTTTATTCGCCAAGTCAGTTTGCTTAGCACTTAGAAACCGATTCAGTTGTACTTCAACTAGCTAAAATGATGAAACTGATTCTTACTAGTGTGTTGGTGTTTTCTGCCTTGACATTGCTGTGTTCAGCTGAACCAGATGGTAAGTAACCTTATAATAATAAAAAAGAAATTCTA
>MU182360.1:363873-379454 GCA_016904865.1 Pissodes strobi | reverse complement strand
TTGTGTGGAGATGTTTCCTTAGCTGGCAGTGTCCAGTCAGAATCCCCGTAGGGTCTTCCATGACATATCCAGGTACGCTTTTCCTGCAGACTCATTAGGGTAGCTTAATAGCTCCCTGGCCAGTCGACAGTTAGTTGTTCATGGGTGTTCTTTTTTATAATATGTACCGGCGTCGCGATAGGTAGGTTTGAAGGGCCATCGTTTGAAATGTTGGAACCGGCTGCCTTTCTAGTCAATTTATCCGCTGATTTATTACCTTCGCACTGTGCATGTTCTTTAACCCAGCACACAGAAATTCTGTTTTTGCGTGTGTTATGGCATTCTAGTACTGGCCTGGCTGTAAGTTTGTAACTTTTCAAGGCCAGTAGTCCTTGTCTACTGTCCGTGTAGATTTTAATAGTCTTGTCCGCAGTATTCCTGCGAACAATCTCTTTTGCGGCTCTGGATATTGTAAGTTCAGACTGAACTATATTTGCATGTCCCTCCATAGACCATTTAAGTTCAATTCGCAAGCTTCGGGAGTAAATTCGACAGCCTGCTCCTTCCTGGGTTTTTGAGCCATCTACGAAAATGTTAACCGCACCTTCGGTTATAGGCTCAATTGGTTTTATTTGTACATCGTATAGTTTGTCGAAGACAAACTTGGGAGGTATGCTATCTGCACTGGCCTGCAGTAGTGGCAGTCTTAAGACTGCCTCTTCCTACAGGTGGCGTCTAGTCTCTCCACATTCTATGCTGGGTTGCACACCAACAACTTGGGACCTTAGCAATGCAGTCAGAGCCACCTCCCTTAGATACATATCTAGGGGAGGCAGGCACAACATTACTGGCTCTGGTTGTTCTCATAGCTCCCGTTACAGTTAGGCAGGCAGTTCTCTGTACTTGACTGAGCTTAAGCATTGCCGTTTTTTTGTGACTCTTGGGCCACCAAACTACGGCTCCCTAGGCAATCATAGGTCTTATGATGGCAGTATAGATCCACATTACGACCCTGGGTTTCATCCCCCAGGTTTTACCCACGGTCCTGCGGCACTGTTCATAAGAGAGGTATGTCTTCCTTAGTCTTCGTTCTAAATGAAGATTCCAGGTTAATTTAGCATCGAAGGTGACCCCAAGGTACTTTACCTCAGATGCAAAATTTAGTTGTGTGTTTAAGAGGGTCGGAGGCCGTAGTGGCTCCGTCCTCATTTTTCTGGTGAAGAGCACCATCTCCGTCTTCCTGGGGTTTACAGACAGGGAGTGCTCCCTACACCACTCTTCGACTAAGCGAGGGGCACTCTGCATTCGATTGCACAGAACTCCTTCGAACTTTCCATTGAGCAGTATCGTAAGATCGTCTGCATATGCATTGGTGTAGAATCCATCTGTTGAGGCGATGCAAGAGGCTGTCGAGAACAAGGTCGTCTCGGCCGATCTTCCCGTAGCGTACGCATGTTGGTTGGGATGCAGCGGTCGGTTGACCAGTACGCAGTCCCTCAAGTATCGCTCACACAGCCTCTCCAGAGTTTTTAGCACAAAGGATGTTAGGCTGATTGGTCGGTAGGTTTTGGGGACAGCGTGCTCTATCATTCCTGCTTTTGACACACCAACACCTTTACCAAGTGCGGCAGTAACTCGTTCAAGCCCCACTGTAGTAGAGCTGGACGGATGCCGTCAGTACCTGGCGATTTGAAGGATGACAAGCTTAGTATTGCCCATCGTATTATGTCTTCACTGACTATTTTTTGGTTGGCACCTTGCCAGTCTGAATCAGTAGGTTGAAAGTTTGTCCCGTCTGGCCAGTTCCTGTCGCCTGTTACCGACGAACCAGGGAAATGGGTCTGCATAAGCAGTTCAAGACTCTCTTGTAGGTTAGCGGTCTTAGTGCCGCCCTCCCTTGTTAGTAGACCTAGGTCGCGATCTTTGTCTTTTGCAAGGACTTTGTAGAGCCGTGCAGTCTGTGAGTGATCTTCGACCTCCTCACAGTTCTTACTAGTTTTTTAAACTCCCGCACATTGGTGCTTTATATATTTATTTATTTAACTTTCAACGGGCAAGCCCAATAGCATACAAAGATCATAAAAGACTACCTAGTAAGCAACAATCTAAGATAAAACTATAAGTATAAATTGCAAATATTAATAAAACTACACTATATACCTATTAGCTACCAGCAGCTACCTACATGACTTATTCCATTCTAAGTACCTACTTAAACATACACATAAGAGAAAACAACAACAAACACAAATATGTCATACATTAAAGTCCAAAACAAACACTAGGATGACTGAAAAGTCTTTTTTATTTGGGGTAGAGAGGAGTTAAAAATATCTAGTTGTCAAAGAGATCCATTGGCAAGAGACATTGCACGGTTAATAGCAGTGTGTTGACCATATTATGTAATACGATGTCTCTCCAATGAGAAGTCACGAGGTTGCCTAAATATTCCAGACGGAATATTAAAATTCACAGCCAAAAGAAGCTCAGAGCAGCTCACATGACCCTTCAGTATCTTGCATATCATGAGTATGTCAAATGTGTCTCTTCTATGCTCCAATGTGTGCAGGGATAAAATTTGCCGAATTTGTTGATAGTCTAAACAATCCGATGGAATGCCGAACTATCAAATTTAATCATTTGTGGAGCCAAAGGCAATCAATTCCAGGGTAAGAATGAATCCTCCACAACAATATAGAACATATTTACATGAAGATATATGTTCAACAAATGTCAATTTTTGATCGAATATGACTCCTAAGTCCCGTATGCTATGGACATTTTCAATTTGTTCTTCATTCACAAAATAAGCATTTTGATGAGATACCGTTTCTTTTGAGAACTGAATATACTTACATTTGTTGCCGTTCAATGTCATTTGATTCCTGACACACCACTCCTGGAACCTCATAAGATCATCCTGCACCTCTCTGTCAGTATCCATTGAGTTTGTAGATTTAAAGATTTTTAAGTCATCTGCATATATAAAAAAATTACAATGTTGGAAACAAGAACCTATATCATTAATGAACAGAATGACTAAAAGTGGTGCAAAATGACCTCCCTGAGGCACCCCAGAGGTAACACTAATGCTTTCAGAGTTAAAGCATTTCACTGCTAACTACCTGCTTTCTGCCTGTCAGATAAGAATAAAACCATTGAAGTAGAGACCCAGACAACCCATACATTGCAAGCTTATCAATCAGCAATGCATGGCTCACTCTGTCAAAGGCCTTGGAAAAGTCAGTGTAGATTGAGTTAACCACTTGACCAGACTCCAAGGCTCCTGACAGAGCACGCTCATACAGTAGCAGATTTGTCGCTATTGACCGTCCACCAATAAATCCATGTTGCTCCTCTATAATGACATGTTTGAACTTTTCCTTCAGAAAATCATTCACGAGAGACTCAAAGATCTTTGGAAAGTGGGATAATAAGGTAATAGGACGGTAATTTTCAACATCCCCTTTGTCACCAGTGTTCTTAAATATTGGTCGAAGATATGAAAATTTCCAGGACTCTGGAAAAATGCCACTGGAACGTAATTTATTAAATAGTAACCACAAGAGCCTAGCGAGAGCAAAATAACAGCTCCTAATAAAGATTGGGGGAATCCCATCAGGCCCTGGACCCTTATTAATATCAATATGATTTAACCTGTCGAGAACTTCACTGATTGTGACATGAAGGTTGCTCACAGAGACCATGTCCGTAAAAGCAAAAAGATAAGGATGACCCTCAGCCAACAATTCATTATTAGGTGGTGCATAAACAGAAGAAAAGTGTTGAGCAAAAAAATTTGCAATTATCTGTCCCTCAGATGTCACTTCACCACGATAGCAAAGGGTACCTTCCGATTTTTTGTTTTTACATTAATATACCTCCAAAAATTTTTTTGGGTCATTCAACACACTGTTTTCAGTTGCCTTAATATATTCTGAGTAACAAACTTCTGTTTGAGCTTTAGACAATGCTCTTAATTGTGAAAAGTAATTATAATGAAAAACACTACCCGTCCTTCTGTAATTTCGATGCGCAATTTTTTTTTTCGATGGTAAGACTCCTCTTCAGCTCCGAACTAAACCATATTGGGTATCTAAACTTATTTTTTACTTTTCTCTTAGGTGTATAAAAATCAATAGCTTGAGAAACAACAGCCTGAAACACATTTACATCACAGTCAATAAAACTATTTAGAACCTCATCCCAATACACACTCAACAACATATCACTAACAGCTCTAAAATTACATTTGTCAAAATCATAACATTCCTCCTCATACTCTAAAAAAATCACAGATGGTATCACTCTTTATATTTATCGCTAAAGCTGGATGATGCCTATCACATTTTAATAGATCAGAGGCTAATTCTACAGAGTCAAAACTATTATCAGTAAACACTAAACCTAAAAATACTCCATTTCCATTTGCAATGTTATTAATCTGAGATAGATTAAGAAACGGGAAGGTCTCAATAATTGATTCAACTGCTGGACAGTATCCCGTACACATTCTCCCCAAAGTATCATTTGCCCATCTGAGTTTTGGCAAATTATAGTCTCCCACTATACACAGACCATAGCCCTCAAATTCTTGTGCTGCTCGTTCAGCTGCTGTGCAGTGAAGAGTATATTGCTCTGCATTGGAAGCAGGTGGAATATAAATACAGCAGAACAATTTCTTAAAGGAATCACACTCCACAGCAACCCATATTTCCTCAGATAGTTCACTGGAGACATTAATTAATCGAGACTGAATTGCCTTGCGGACAGATATTAGTACACCTCCATTCCTACTTCTACCAGTCTGTATGACATCTCGATCTTTCCTATAAATACTGTAGTTGTACATTCCAAGCTCTACATCCGCATACGCTTCATATGAGAGAAGTCTCACTCATCATAATTATGTCATAATCACTGTTAGACACTTCTTCTTTGTTGACGCTGGCCCCTCCATAACAAAGGACCAGCTTTTTCTGACAATCTTCCATTTCTCCTTTGATGTGTAAAGTCTCTAACTATTATATGAGGCCAAAATTCTTCGCTTTTAAGTTGATTTTCATATGAGCGGGGAATACTTAGCTTAAAGCTGTTGTAGTCCTGCCCATTGTGCAATAGAGTTACATTCATATCCCTGTCAGAAAGTTCAGGTACTTTATCCGAAACATATCTCAAAAGAGTTTGGTTTGTCGCAGTAGTAATGACTCTGCCAACATAAAGTATTTTCTGTGATGGAACTCCTGTGAAAGCATTAGGCATTTGATCCCCACCCCCACCATTAGAAGAAATCTGAACACCAGAAAGAGATAAACTCGAAGATAACTTAATTTTCTTAGCATTTTCATTCTGTCTCGAAGCGGGAAATCCTGAATTATTGTTATTTTTTTGTACAGCCAGTGCATTCTCAATTCCACGATTCACCTGACTTAGAGTTATTTTCGAAGAATTATTATTCTGTTTCTTGTTTTTGTTAAAACTGTTGATGGGTTGTGTGCCGGTTTCCTCCACATTATCCTTTTGAGCAGTTTTAATCGATCGATTGTCCTCGATAATTTCGAAGTCAGTAATATTGATATCGATACCATGCCCAGCTGTATGGCTCCCAGCTCTTTGTTTCACCATTTTTGTGGCTTCCCCTGGCTGTTGTTGTGATGCCTCAAGAGGGCAAGATTTTTCAAAAGCTTTAGTTATGGCGGTCTGTAGGCCTACTTTCCAGACCGTCATGGTCTTTAGGCGTATTCCCCTCAACTTCCCGTAAGTTCTACCCAAGCCGGACGAGGAACTGAGCCCGATCCGTCCTTCGGGGATCCCTAAAAAGCTTTCTGGACGCCTTCATTGAGCTAGGCTCAAACGTTAACCAGCGATGATCTGACATGGTGACCTTGTCAGAGACATGCCAGTTTATGACTGATTGAGATATGCCCGCTGAGGCAAGTGTTATATCAATTATGGTTTGATTCCTAGAGTTAATAAAGGTTGGTGCAGTACCTCTGTTGAGGTACCTCTATTACCTCTATTTATCTTCGCTGCCCCAGGTCACATGGTGTGCGTTAGCGTCACAACCCAAAATGTCCTCCCATTTCTGATTCTGGCAGTGTACTATCAGGTCCTCCATTTCCCTCGTGGGAGGCAGTGTTGCCGAGTCCTGTACACTGCAGCTAAGACTACAAAGTTAGTTTTGCCGGCCAATACATATTCCATCTTCACGGCCGTTTGTCAGAAGTGGACAAGTGATATAAAGGCTGGGCTTTAATGTTCTGAGGTACATATATTGCAGTCCTCGGTCTTTCTGTTGTGGGTATTATAAACACATTTCTGACAAATAGATGTCTTTATGGTCCAGAGAGGTGCTTTCAGTAGGCCTGGTGGGTCAGTGGTTAAATGCTGCGTTTCTGATACGGCGCGCGGCGCCGGCGCGCGCCGCGGCGGCCTGGATTCGATTCCAGTGGCAAGACATATATATTTTTTAGGTTATGTTTGTAAATCGTATTGATTTGATTTTGGGCATGCCTTGGGTCAGTTTTGTTTGGTCGCGCCTCGGAGCGCGCGGAGGGCATTGCATTAAGTGAACAAAATACAAATGTAAACCTAAATATTGTGATGTGCGCTCAGCCCGAGACTCGTCAGGCGGTAGGACTCGTAAGGATCTTAAAATTTTGTAGGTAAAGAACTTTTATATTTGGAGGCCTATGCTACTGTAATGTAAATAAAGTTTCTTTGGCGTTGTTGCTATCTGAGCTGTCTGTCTTATTTACTTAATTATTAGTTGCCAAGTGTAAAAGAAAAATTTTGGCAAAATTCAAAATCGGCCTTATTTCGCGTTCTCTCCCTTCTAGATCTGTCTGGCAACATTTGCATATTTGTGGATAAAAAGCGAGTTAATATTGAAATTATCGTACGCTCCTCCAAAAATTCTGGCTAGGGTTGGCAACACTGCGTGAGGCTGACTGATCCTAAGTTTCGTAGCCGATGTTGCCGGCTAAAATTCCAAATTTTTAGGTAAACAACTTTTGATATGGAGACCTCTGACTTATGCTACTGTAATGTAAATAACGCTTCTCTTGTGTTGTTGCTATGTGTGCTGTCTTACTTACTTACTTACTTAATGACTAGTTGCCAAATGTAAAAGACAAATTTTGGCAAAACTCAAATACCTCTATTATTCGGCCTCATTTCGCACTCGACTTTCCCTTCTTTCTAGACCTGTCTGGCATCATTGGCATATATAATAAAAACACTAAAATAGTTATTTGTTACTTTTTCAGGTGAATGGAAATCTTTCCAAGGTAGGTTAATAGATCAATATAATTAAGTATGTTAAACATGCGATGAAAACAACAAGGCTTAGGTTTATGAAGGAGGTTTTGAAAAATGGCAACAATGAGAGTTGAGTAAAGAAAAACGGTGTTGCCAATATAAAAATACAGACAATTCAAAAATCTTGCACCGTTATTTAATTTGCAATAAATAAAAAATAGGTAACAGTAATTGAATTGATGTTCATGATCTAAATTTAAATTAACCTATCGAGCAGTCAAGTGTAACTTACGATCCGGTCCAGACATCAGGCACTTGAAGAACTTCATATACGTTGAATCATTGTTATCCCTTGCTATTTATAAACAAATCGAGTCCGATTTGCGCCAATCCAATACTTTTAGTATAGACTTAGTACGTGAATTCAGTTTAATTTCGGAGGTGCTGAACGAGTTGCAAAAGATTTTCATTGTGTCAAGTGTATTTGCTCCAATATTTCAATTTTGTCAGCTTCTTGTAAGTATAGTTGAGACATTGTCTTTATTGTCATTGTCATTCATTTTATAACATTTTGGAAATATAGATTTATTTTGCACCAACTGGCAACGTGCTTACGATTCACATTTGTCTAAATTAGTTTAATATTCGCCTGAACTGTTGACGTCATTGAACTCATAAGTCAAAATAAAATTATTAGGTAAAATACTTACTTTAAAAAATATTTAAAATAATGTAATAATAAACAACAAAAATAATTCAAATAGAAGATTTGAGTGATTTAAGACGAAAATGTGATTCATTTAATTTTGATGAAAGTCGAGCATTTTTTGGAGCGTATTTTTGAATAAGAGATCCCTTTAGGTCATCCTAGCGCCGAAAATGCCGGGAAAACGAAGTTTTGAGGGAAAGTGTAAAAACATCGATTTGTCTGATCACTTACTTGTCAGAGCGGCTATCAACCGATCAACTATCGGTAGAATGATCAGAGAAAGGAGCGTCATCTTACTTTATTATATATTTTCGCATTCACGGACTCTTTTATACAAGGTGTTTCAAAAGTATGTTTACGAACTTCGGGATACATTATTTTAAGATAGAAAGTTCCCATAAACTATGGTCCTAATTCGTTTCATTACGGAGATACACTATTAGGATAACTTCTAAATGCGTTAATATTTTTTTATGAAATTTGGGAAAGAAAATAAGCAATTAAGGATACTTATTTACAAAATTTAATGTTTGCCCAAATTTAACCAGTGACGTGTGACGTCGCGTCGGTACGAAATTTTGTTATATATTTGTATGGAAACTTTGGTACGCCACTCGCATTTAAAAAATAAATATATATTTTTTCTAGCTCTTTATTTTAGTTAGGTCAAAAATGTTTTTGGTGTTTTTTGATACGAAGAACGGTTTAAGCGAGAATTACAATTTTTGATAAACTGCTTTAATTTTTTTATCCCGAAATCAAATATATGAAACCAATAATTGAGGGGACAATAGATTTGTATTCAAGGGCGTATATAAGGCGTGGCAGGGGGTCCTTGGACCCCCCTGGAAATTCACATAAATAATGTATAAACTAACAAAATTTAAATCCAGAACACATTACAAATTATGGGAAAATAAAATTCGAATTTGCCCCCCCCCCTGGAAAAATGTATATGCGCCCTTCTTTGTATTTTCAGCAGTTAACTAAAAACCCTTTTTTTGCCACTGTTTTCTTTTCAAGCAGAAAGAACTATGTTTTATATCAAATTATGTTATATTATCAACATTTTGTAGATCCCAGTCAACCCATGGTGGCTGTTTAATCCTAGTTAATGAAGCTTTTCTAAAGCAGAAATCATTTCAATCGATAGCAAAATTCGACTATTAACTACAAGAATTCGCGTTCGAATTTACCATATTTTTTTCAAAATCCCACAACCTATATGTACAGGGTGTTCACCCATAATTTTTAAGCTACAAAAAAAATAAAAAAACAAAATTGTAGGGTTTTTTATGTAGTTTTTGCACACCTAAAGAAAAAAACAAAAAATTGTATAGTATACAGGGTAGATCAAAAAGAACCATTTTTTTAAATCTAGCCCCCATTTTTTATTCGATTTTTCAATTCTACCTAAAATTCTAAGCATTTTTAATGTAACACACTATATGCCTATACCTAATATTTTAGGAGTTATTGACAGTTGAAGTCGCTATTTTTAATTATAATAATAAATATTTTAATCATTTTTAAAACAGAAGTTACAAAAGCACTACTCGAAGCAATGAGGTCGAATTGAGGAAACTCACTATTTACACCTCAATGACTTCAAAAGTTAAAAAAAAAAAAAGATATATTCTTAGGTGGCTGTTGCCATAAAAAAATAAAAGAACAAAACAAAATAACGACTTCAACTGTCAATAACTCCTAAAGTATTAGGAATAGGCATATAATGTGTTATATTAAAAATCCTTAGAATTTTATGGAAAATCGAAAAATCGAATAATAAATGGGTGCTAGATTTAAAAAAATGTTTCTCTTTGATCTACCCTGTATACTGCACAATTTTTTGTTTTTTCCTTTGCGTGTGCAAAAACTACATTAAAAGCCCTACAATTTTGTTTTTTTATTTTTTTTGTAGCTTAAAAATTAACAAAGTTAAAGGGGGGGGGGGGGGGGGGGGGGGGGGGGGGGGAGATTATGGGTGAACACACTGTAATTTGCATTTATCGCTCACCTACCCTCTAACAGTGATGTGCTTTTCGTAGGAGAGGATATCCAAAGGAACATGTCGAGCTCAGCACACATAATTGTAACCGGAGATTTAAATATAAACCTTGATGAAAAGAGTTCTGCTTGCACAGTGCGGCTGTCTAGTTCTAGTTTACTCGACTCATGCAAATGCATGTTAGACCGCCGACGCGCATCACTCAGTTCTCATCCAGTACCATCGACTAGGTGTGTTCTAATTTGTGTGGTGAACTTGCTAGATTTACAGTTGTGAATGCGGCATTATCGGATCATGAAGCGAATTTTTTCAAGATCTCAAAACCCATCGTTCAAAAGACAAAATCTCTAATACATTCTGACATAATTTTTGGTAGAAACAATTATGCTCGATTCTACAATTTATGCGCCCCCTCATGCTGAGTCTTTATTTTAGATTCAGAAGATCCAACATCTGCCATCCATACTAAGTTAGTTGGATTGTTGAACAAGGCTTTCCCAATAACTAAAAAACAGTCAAAAAAGCCTGGTTTACCAAGGGTCTAACCATTTCTTCTAAGAATCTTCGCTCACTACATATGATCAGAGAGTTCAGTTCATGCCCAGGTTTTAATGAGTATTTTGCCAAATATCGCTCCATATTTCGTCGCTTAATAAAATAATCCAAATCGCTTAAGCAACTGCCACAATTCACAAAAATAATGCTGAACTATTGTGAATGAGATACGTCAAAAAATGCTCATCGTCCTGCTTTTAACTCCTCTCAGTTCCCCGGATTCACTCAATAGTTTTTTTTGCAGTATAACCAGTAACCTGCAACAGCAAACTCCAACCATCGCCGTCGGTTGATCCAATAGATTATTTATCTCATATAAATATGCCAAATTCATTTTTGTTTTTCCCAACTGATCTTAAGAAAATAAAGCCTACTTTACACTCAATCAAAAATAAAAACAACTCAGGAGAGGATGGCCTTTCTGCAAACATTTTTCTCAGCCTACCAGATAATGTGTTGATGGTTCTGGTCAGGACATCAGTGAACAGGTCATGGGAGGCGGGAGTTTTTCCTTCGTGTCAAAGTTCGGCAAAAGTTGTTCCGATCCATAAGGAGGGAACACCAGACAACCCGTCTAACTTCCGCCCCATCTCACTCATATCCACCATGTCTAAGATTAATACAGGCTAATGGCATCTTGAGTATGTGCCAATTTGGTTTTCGAGATTGCGCTAGTATAGTTGTTGCTATTTATCATTTAGTGCATGATTTGTCCTCTCATATTAATGATGGTGGGATCTCGGCAGTAGTTTTTTGTGATCTGTCAAAGACATTTGACTGTGTTAGTCGCGAAATTCTGCTGCGGAAACTGTACTACTATGGATTCAGGGGAGTTTCTTTGTCTTGGTTTTCATCGTTCTTGCTCGGTCGTCGTCAACGTGTCTTCATAGGGCCTAATTGCTCTACCTACAAATCCATTGATCACGAAGTGCCACAGGGTTCAGTTTTGAGTTCAGTCCTATTTCTGCTTTACATAAATGATCACCCTAATCTTCCTATTAGCGGTAAGTTCATTATATTCGCTGATGATACCCATATTGTGGAAGGCTCTAAACCTCGGTTCCCTCCCAAAAGTCATCTTGGAGGTTCTCCAAAGAGTGAAAACTTGGTGTGACTCTAATCTGTTAACACTCAATCCCACAAAGACAAAGTTGATATGTTTTAAACGTAATCTTGCAAACATATTCATTGATAATGCTCCAGTTGAGATCAGGCCTGACAGCAAATTTCTTGGAGTATTCATAGATGGAGATCTTAAGTTCCATTCACACATAAAACAACTTGCTAGTAGGCTATTATCTAGTTGTTTTGCTGTTAGAATCACTTTCCAGGAGCTGGGCCCTACGATTGGCAAGTCGGTGTATTATTCACTTTTTGAATCCCATCTTCGGCATTGAATTGCTTTCGGGGGAAGTGCAAGCGGCTTCATAATTGAAATGATTTTCATCATTCAAAAAAGGACCGTTAGATATATTTGTAGACCTGGTCCCCGAGACCAATGTCGAACTTTTTTTCATCAAGAGAAAATATTAACTCTTCCATCTTTGTATATCCTTGAGACTGCTTGAATTGTCTTTAAATACCAGCCGAGGTTCACAATGAGAAACTCCCGGTATCCAAGCAGGAATAACAGGATTTTCCGTTTTCCCCAGCCTACTTCTGGACTGACGAGGCACTAAATCTTCTACGAAAGCATATACATCTTTAACCACCTCCCACCTTATATCAAAAGTTCAGCATCCCCCAAGGTATTCAAAAGACAGCTAAAGAGGCTGCTAATTGAGAAAGCATATTGCACCGTCCTAGAATTCCTCGAGGATGCACTATGACATGTATACTGTGAGAATGTGTATATTTTTATTTTTTTGAACTTGTTACTTGTTTTGTCTACTGGTGTATGTCCAATTTTTTTACCATTTTATCAAAGGGGGGCAGTTTCTTTTTTTTTACTATTTGTGTCTATTACATATGTGTTGACAATTTATTGACATTATTTAAATTTAAACTTTACATTGTTCTTAAATTTTCTGTCCCTTTTTCAAAATATCTGTTGTAAAGTATTTTTAAGTTTGTCTGGTTATTTGTTTTGGACTTTTAACCTTTAAACATGTTATAAACTTTAAACTTTAAACATGCCAATATTTCTATATTTTATGCATTTTTGCATTTCAAATTCTACATTATAGATACTTCTTAAATTTTTTATTCTATTTGCTTTATTAGGCTTATAATTAAGTATGTTTTACTATTAGGTATGGCTTTGTTAAAAACATTTTATGTTAAAACAATAAAGCAATATTTGATTTGATTTAATTTATTAATTTTTTTTCTTTATTTCCTTTTATAATACATTTATTAACTTTCCGAACAATCTTATCTTTTTAATTTTTTTTTGTAAAAAATTTTCCTTATTTGGTTTTACAATACTTTTATTACTCTTATTTTTTTTTTAATTATTATTTGTTTTTCTAATTTCGTTTTATAATACTACAGAACTTTTTTTTTCATAAAGCATTTTTTCATAAAGCATTTTTTTTCATCCCATTTTTGACATCCCCGACCTCGTAGCTGAACTACTTCGCATTTTTTTTCGCTGAAAACCGCGTTTCTCTAACTCCTTTTTATTTTTTTTTCATATTTCGTTTTATAATACTTTTATTAACTTTCCAACATTTTTTACGTTTTTTAATTTCTTTCTAATTTTTTTCAAAAATTTTAGTTTTTTTTCATAAAGCATTTTTTTCATTCCATTTCCACAATCCGTATTTTATCTCGGCTATATACATGTCCTAAAAATTTCACCCCTCTAGATACTGGAACATGCTTCATTAAAGTGTTTCCGTTTCATTTGATTTTCATTTTTCGGACGTACATGTTTCGGACGTAACCTCACTTCAAAAGAAGTTCATATAATATGGCAGTGCCGTAGCATGATTATTATTTCAAAATATGTAAATCGTATCTTCGGATATCCTACAAAACCTTTGGCCGACTTTGTTTTAATTCGACGCGGCAATTTTGTAGTCATGAGGAGTTAGTTTAGCCTTCATTATATTTAAATTATTACGTTCAGTGGCGTCCCTGAGGGTAATTTAAAAAATACCATTGACCAAAAAAATGTAAGCCACTTTTCTTAATTCTATTTTTTTTTTCGAATTGAACAGCTGACGATACAAATTTATTGTCCTTTCAAGTATTGTTTTCATATCTTGCTTTGATTTCGGGATAAAAAAATTAGAGCAGTTTAATTAATTTCTGTTCGACTCTTCTTCTTTCTCTTTTCTTAAGACTTAGTCTGGTTTCTTCTACTATTCAGCCTCTTGGGAAGCAGGAATTTGGTTTTCCATCCTTTGCCCATTTTGCCCATCGATCTTCGATTCTGTCGACGTGGTCTCTCCAATATCGTCGCGTCGCGTCATCTCGATCTGTTCGACTCAAAAATTATAATTTTCGCTTAAACCGTTCTTCGTATATAAAAAAAGCTTTTTTGTCCTAAATAAATAAATATATTTTTTAAATGTCAATGGCGTACTAACGTTTCCATACAAAAAATATAAAAAAAATCGTGCCGACGCCACTGGTTAAATTTGGGCAAATGTTATATTTTGAAAATAAGTGTCCCTAAGTGCTTATTTTATTTCCCGAATTTCTTAAAAATATATTAACCCATTTAGGAGTTATTTAAAAAATAACAAACATTATTAAAATTCAACACCCTGTATCTTCGCAACGACACGACTAAGCACCATAGTTAACCAGAACTTTCTATCCTGAAATAACGTTAGGAATCACGTCCCCGAAGTTTGCAACCATACTTTTGAAACACCCTGTAGAGACGTGTCAGCATATCCTACTATAGGAATGCATACGAATTTGGTTTCGCACAAGCATACAAAAGAAATCATTTTTTAAATTAAATCCCTCTACAAATTTGAAAAAGGCCCAAAATCATCTCGATCGCATTTTATTTCCAGAAATTGAGAAATTTCCGACAGGCTGGCAACACTGCTCTCCCATCTTAGGGTAGAGTTGCCACATTTCCGGTTTAAGAAAACGGGGCATTTTGACAGGACCGGACCAAATTATTTACTTACAAAACCAATATTGGTACTATTTCAAAATTCACAATAAAGATATTAAGGGCGTATTTTTGAAATCAAAATAAGACTTCCTTATCTACAGGCATGTAAGTTCCGCGAAAAATTGGATTATTTTGAACTGTGACTACAGCTATATGCATTAAATCTCCTACAAATTTGGAAGCTCTTGTTCCTTTAAATGCTCTATTATTTTTTTTGCCTCAAAATGGCGTAAACCTAATTTTGAGGGGAGATTGAACATTAAATTGCTCATTTTCTCGAAAACGATTAGCCATCTCAAAAAAATGCAAAAGACCAAAGTTTTAGATTTTTGTATGCCTGACTAAATGGTGTTGTCTAAATCTCAATTTCTCTTCGCAGACATAGATTTTCGGTCATCAAAAGTGTAGAGCCCACGAGAGAAGTGAAAGCGATATTAAAAACTAAATAACATTTTGTTAAATTCTTGGAGGCACCGAGAATCGATCCCGATTTAGGCGAGCTCTCCATCTCTGAGCTAAGGTCCCACTGAAATACTTGTGTGAAAAATGAATATAAGTATACGACAGACATAATTTTCAGTTAAAAAATTACCAATTCTGCATTATCAATCGGATCGAAGCGGTTTTTTGCACAAGGAGCACAAAGGATCAACTGTCCTCATGTTCTGTATAATCGACTGTCTCTTATTTAGATTAATTATTTTCTTTCGACAAATTCGACATTTCTATGCCACGCAACAAAAATTCGTGGTAGTTGCACATGGTTCCAGATGATTTCTAAAAGTACCTCAGCCTCACAAACGACCTTCGATTCTCAGTTAATGCCATTGTCAAATGAATATTTTTACTGCGTACCTATCTAGGACTATACAAATCATGTCAATTCTTAGTACGTAATAATTATTTAATTTATTTATGCGTATAATCTAGGAACTACCGGCGAAACGAAACTCCGTCGTCCGAGCAGAGTCTATGCGAAAACTGTCGCA
>MU182360.1:326320-343873 GCA_016904865.1 Pissodes strobi | reverse complement strand
AATTATTTTGTAAACAAAAAGCTGCTCATACCTCTTGCGTCTAATACCTAATATGTTCAGTGGCCATACTATGGGTTAGCCAAGGGCTTACAAAAGTATAAATTAAATGAAGTGATCTACCCAATATCGGTCTGTATCGCCTATTTAAAATGAATCCTTTTAGGTTGACAAGATGACCTCATTACTCAGCGAAGACGAAGATGACGACGAAGAAAAAGAAGATGAGGAGGAAGAGGAGGCGGAAGAAGAAGAAGAAAGCAGCGAAGAAGAGTCGGAAAGTGAAACTGACAGTGACGATAGCGACTCAGAAAAGAGTCTGAGCGAACCGGAAGATGCACCTCTGGAAAAGAAGAAAGCCAACTTGTCCAGCAGAGGGAAACGCCACGAGGCTAGATTAGGGGCCTTAAAGAAGGGCAACTTCTTGCTCAAGACAAACGCCGAAAGGTCTGTATTAATAGCAATAGTATTTGTGGATTGATCAATTTTATTTTTCTAATGCAATCTAAATTTGTCCATGTTATTTAGGTTACAAGATGATCTCAACAAACAGAAAGAAATGACGGCAAGTCTGCAAGAAGATTTGGATTCAGTTCTGTCCGAATTAGGCTAAAGAATTGCACAAAATTAGATTTCTAGGCAAGCTAGGCTAAATATACTTTTAATCTAAATTGATTAACTATTTATATTTTGTGAATTTGTATTATACCAGATAGGTTCGAAAATTAAAGCTACAATTCTAGTCAAATACAAATTATGCGCTTAAGGTAATAAAAACTTCAACAAGTTAAAAATACCTCGAAAACTGTCAATTTATGATTAAAATAAATTAAAACAATATTTCGACACCCTAAGTATTAGAATATAAATAAGTTTTTATGAAAAGTGTATTAAATGCATTTGTATTTAGTGAAATTGGAAAAATAAATTAATAAAATTAAGCAAATAATTATTGTTCAAAGCATCCATAAGTTTGCAAAAACTGTATTGGACAATCAATATTTTGTAGGTAAATCACTGATTAGGTACATATCTTATTACCACCAAATTTCTAAAAAGCATGAGGCTCATATTGCCACATATTTGATGCAGTAAACAGTATGTTTAGAATATTTTAACTATCTTTTTATATAACTGATGCATACTCTTGTTCTGCTGTACTGTGAAATAATAAAGTGTGATATAAGTATCTAAAGAGTCTTGTTATTTCAAATTTACTGCCAAAATCATATACATAATGATAATTTGAAAACTTTCAATGATTATATTGTATACACTAAAGTCGTTTTGTAAAACCGTGCTTCTGTGATTTTTCCAAAATGATCGTGTGAATTAACCTCGGAATGAACAGAACTGTCACTAATGAAGTGACATTAATCCACATACTTTTAAAGAGGGGCACACTCAATACCTTAAAACGTCAATGGTTGGGTGGAAATACTGGGTGACAATATCATGAGTCCGTTTTGACTGTAGAAAATTAATATAACTGGCCAAGTTTATGCTGAAATGCTCAACCAAACTATAGATCGTTCGATTGTTCATGAACTTGAAAACCAGATACTTAGAAGGTAACTAGATCTTCTACACTTCCAGCAAGATGGTGCATCCCCACACTATGCTGCTGTGGCGAGAGAGTGTTGGGACCAAAATTATCCAAATCAGTGAAGAGGTACAATTGAATGGCCGCCAAAATCACCTAAACTTAGCCATCTTCCGAAGATCTTTGTTTTGGGATTGTGACAGTTTTTAGCTTTACATAACTGAACATTCCTTATCTTTTGTTTAGTTAATTTTCTTTATCCTTCTTTATATTTTTATGTTAACTTGTATGTTCTATCCCGAGCTGAAACAGATATAATTTGCGACAGATGACTGTGCATTGTAAATGTTTCGTTTTAATGATGTTTATCTTGTTTAGTGCTATTTTATTTATATGCGTTTTTTAGTGGCATTCTTCTGTTTGTAGTTTGTAGTCCATATAGTTGTTATGTATATAGTAATATACCATACCTAAATTTCAATATGTACAGGTAAAACAAAACTGCAATGCTTTACTTAGGCTCTAGGGCAAATCTAGTAAGTATTGTAGCCGATATACTAAAAAATAACTACACACTGTTACGAGGTGATTCCAAAAGTCTGGAGGTGAGTAAGAACAGCAGGCTTCTTCCAAAACAACGTCGTAAAGAATTTTACTTATTTTAGTTGGTATGTTACTATTGACCGAACGTAATTTATGTTTTGGAAACCAGTAAAAGCTCAGTAGTATAAAGGAAAAACCTCAAGAATCCTGACAAAGCCAGTATCCAGGAAAGCAATAAGTTTGAATAATACAGGCAAGGTATGCACACTTATTGAATTACTTACCCTTCAGTTCTTCCGCACGATATTCTCGACTTTCGCACTTTTTATTCAATCACAACACAATAATAATTACTTTACGAGAGCCAACGAAATGAAACCTTATTAATGGAAGCATTTTTATTTGTTTTCACTTCGCAGACATGACATTGACTCATTGACAAGACAATGGCAATAATGACAGTAAACAAAAATTTTGTGACTTCGGCGAACACAAGTGCAGAATTTCCTACATCTTAAAAATCTAGATTTCTATAATTTATGATCTCTAGAGCTGGAGACGTGTGATTGCGATGAACTAAACGCACCTTGCAAGGGTGTGTTTAGCGACCTTAATATACGCAGTATGCGACCTCTTTGGCTGGGGCATAAAAGTAAACAATAAAGACGTCAAATTTTTCTAGGTTAAGTTTGTGATCGAGGAAAAAAGAATCAAAAGCTCAAAAGAACAGTCCCAAAATGAGTTATTTTGGTATTGATCGTTTTTTTCGCTTTTTACAAACAATAAAAGATTATGGAGGCCTTAAAGCTTCTTTGTATAAAATCTACAGGTATGGCTTTCGTTATGTAATATCCCATTTAGGGTTTTTCAAATTCTACATACATAAATAATTCCTATTTTAGAATGGATTCCCTGAGACCAGGAACCTTGGTAGGCACCGATAATTTTGGAAATAAATATTTTGAAAATAGAGCATACTTCTATGGCAGGAATCGTTGGGTCGAGTATGCACCCCAATATGGTAAAAGTTCTATATATTAAAAACATTAGCAATGGTTACGTAACCCTTTCCTGATATCTATGAATTTACAATAATAAAATTTCAGGCATGGATTATGATGCTAGCCAAGTGTCAGCTGAATGGTATGGATGGCTACATTACAAAACCGATCTGCTCCCCTCAGAGGATCCCAGCAGACCAAAACATAAATGGATGTTGGAACATACACCAAATCTGAGTGGTACTCCATACCAGTACATGCCATATTCTACTACTATGCCAAAAATCGAAGCTTGGGTACCACCTAAGAAGTAGTTTTGTTTAAACTCCAAATACCTAGACGATTGTAAATAGTGCTAAGGAAAAAAATAGTGAGGAAATTTGCAAGACTAGTCCCAACAAAATGAAGTTTATTATAATCCGTTATAAACAAGAAATGTTTGCCGTTTGATTCCTACTGAAAATGTATCCTTATACCTATACAAAATAAAGAAAATGGTATTTGTAAATTTGAAAAAATCTAAATCTTATATGCCAATCTAGATTTTTATTATTTGATCTCTCAAAACGTGCAATTGCGATTAAATAAATACACCCGCACTTTCCAAGAGAGGCACAACAGAAGTGAATCTTTCGTTGACAGAAAAATAAGCAACAAAGATGTCAGATTTTTCTCGGTCATGTTGCTCAAGAAGAGCCCTAAAATGAGTTATTTTCGAATTTATCCTATTTTTTTCCATAAAATAAGAGTATGGAAGCCTTATGTATAAAATCTAGAGACTCTATATTAGGGTTTTTCAATTTAGGCCAAAAATTATCTAAATAAATAAATTCTAATATCAAAGCTCGAGTCCTGAGAAAAAGATAATGAAGGTGTTTATTGTCCAATACTAGCTATTGGTCATTTATTACTACCTGATGTAAAGATTCACAATATTGATGAAACCCTTACTAGTTATGGAAATAAAAATTATAATGCACAACAAACTTAGTTACAATTTACTGTACAACTTATTTTTGTTATAAATAATATATACAAAATTACAATAAAGTTTGCCTAACCTGTCACCTAATTCAATTAATGCTTTTGAACTTAGTTTTCTTTTAACTGACTTTTAACATATAAATAATATGCAGTCGTGGTGTCTGCATCTACCAACTCTTGGTATATATACTATTATGCTTTCACTTTGTAGAATTATTATTATATACACCTAAGAGATCTACTTGCTTTTCTTGGAACCACCGAATCCTGAAAAGCCCATAATACTGGCCAATTCATTTGGTGCTTCAAGTTCATCTCTAGTCTCTTCAGCCTTTCTTTTTTCCTTCCTCTTCTCCCTCCGGTATTCTTTCAACTTTTCCTCTTCTTCCGCTATTTCCGTCAATCGTGCCTGCAAATCGTAATCTTTTTTCTTTTCTTCCATTTTTTTCTTATTCAACTCGAATCTTTCTTTAACTGAGCCCAACGAACTGCGTTCCACCTTCATGGACATACCCAGATTTCTTTGGTGCTTTTTCCCATTGATATGATCTAGGAAGTTGATCGAGTCCTTGACAACGCAGTCACAAACATTACAATAATAACCACCAGACTGGGAGGTAGGAGTGTTCTTGTTGATAACAATGCTCTTGCCCAATTTTGAATCCAAATCAACTTTATATTCACGTATTTTCAAAAACTCCCTTTTAACTGGTGGACCTTTTTTATTTTCGTATAGTTCATCTTTCAGGTCCTCTTCTGCCCTCTTTCGTTCTTCCGCAAGTTTCTCATATTCTTCGCGATCCCATTTTCTTCTGTGGTCATCTGGTCGCGTCGACATGGCTGATTTATTTGGCGTGCTTTCTATTTCTCTGAAAAGGAGAAATATTTCACGAAATAGATTTATAAAATGATAGTTTTGTTACGACTATGAAAGAGCATACAAAAAGCAAGGTAGATTTTCACTTCAATTAATTAATAAATATTATACATTTAAATTACATAACACACAAGCAGATGCAATAATATAAAACAATTTCAGATGATTCAATTACTAAAAAAAGAAGCCGAACAAACAAGAAAGCGTCATTGAGCACTTTAGTGCCATAATAAATAAATAAATAAGTTCATATTACACTATTTTTTTTCATCACACATGGCCATAGCTTCCTTTTTTGAATAAAATGGATTTTATATAAAAGTATCTGCGGTGCTAAAGTGGTCAATAGTCCAAGAAAGAATTTGGAATAAATTGAGAAAAATATACCAAAGCAGTGATATCACTGGACCAATCTGCAGTTAGAAGACAATAAAAGGGGAACACTGAGCTTGAAAATGAACTCTTGGATGTAAATATTCCATTTAAAATCAGTTTGTGAGCTGTTTCAACCAAAATGTCTTGAATGGAAGGCTGGCAATGTCGTAGTATCAATGAGTGAACTTACATGATGTTTAAGGAAGCAGTAAAACAAAGCGTAAACTACAACAAATACAGATATTTCAATTAGCCTAGAAGGTACTAGACTGGAAAACGTACAGACAAAAGCAGCAAGGAGAAAAAACAATAAGTTTAATGATACAGAGAAGATAGAAGCAATTGAATACCAGACGTTACCTCTCAGTTTTTCCACAAGATATTTTTGTCTCTTGCACTTTTAACCAAACACAAAACAACAATTAGCATTCAATTCACTAATTCTAGCGTAGTCTGGCCAGTTTCACAAATTAAAGTTTTTGTTCAATTTTTAATTAATAATTTATGAACAGAACAGGTATACACTATACAGGCAACCAACAGGACATGACAGGATGACGATGACAGGTGTTATACAAGTAGAAATGTGCGATAGTGCTGATACATGACATATCGATATTTTGCTTTCGAAATCAAATATTGTCTCGATACAACCAAGAAATGATACCCAGTAGCGTGCCGTCGATATAAGAGCGGGAGGGGCGAGCCATTTCGAGGGCGCCGAATGATGAGCCATTTGCAGTTTGCATTAGGAGGCTGGGGCGGCTAGATAGAGGGCGGGGGGGTTGGCATTCGCCCTACGGCACGCTACTGATGATACCTAATCTATACAAACTTCACCAATACCTGATTATAATTGCAACTTCAGTGCCCTCAAAACGCTCGTTTTTTTTTTAATAGTATATTTCATCCAAATGCTATTTATATTATGAAAGATCAAATGATTGTTTAAAGATCGATTTTCCGATACCAACGTTATCGATCGGTACTGTATAGGTATCAAACATCACGGTATAAACACGGCACATTGCCGTGGTATAAACGGCAATAATGACATCATATAAATGGCGGTCAATAAAATATTTAGGATACGATCGGAAAGTACTACGACAAATGCATCAGCGCGAACACTAGTAAAGAAATTTGTATTTGTAAATTAGGACATTTTAAAAATCTAGGCTTTAGCTACCATAAAATAAATGTACCTGTACTTCCCAAGAGAAACAGGGATGTGTTTAGTAACCTTAATCAAGAGGTCGCAGTTTGCGCAGAATAATGACGTGCAACTTGGCTACTCCTACGCATAGAATATTGCCCTCAGAGTACATGTGGTTGCCCGAATCCATAAACTTCGATTACATAGACAAGTTATTATTTTACATTTACTCGCTTGTTTCATAACAATCAGTATCACAATATCGAATTCAAGATTAAGGTTCCAAATTATTTACATTAAAACAGGTATCTATTATAGTATCCATTCTGTTGTGAACGTAAAGGAGAACTTGAAGTATGGACTCCCTTCAAGAAGGGAGCCGATTGGCGCTGCTACGAGGCAATTTGCCAGTGCACCCTTCGCCCGGCGCTTAGGGAGAGGTAGAGCTACCCTTCTACATCCGTTACACGTTATTCCAGTTTGAAGGGCTTTGTATTCGGGGGCGATCGTAACGTTGTCGGGCTCGGGACCCTGTTACGACCACCGACTTTTCACACGCCACAAATAGAAACCCCTCACTGGGTATTTCCTTTGTCTAAAGACAAACACTTATACGATGAAATGGCACAGACGACGCTGGCTATGACGTCTACTTCTTTCTCGGGGGGACAAATCGGTCCCTGAACGATTGCCACGCGTTACCCCAAAATGGCCGACGAAAGAGCCGCTACTCAACAGCGATGTTATCCCGACCGAGAACTAAACGGAAGTGGAACGTAAAGGAGTATCCGATTTTTGAACAAAGTATCAGATCTTTTTTATTTGGTAGATACTTTTTGTACATCACTAATCGAAAGACGTCAGATTACTCAGATGTCAGATTTTTCTAGGTTAGGTTAGGATAAGGTTTGTTGTGCAAGTTTGTTCGAGGAAGAGGAAATTCAAAAGAACAGCCCCAAAACGAGTTATTTTGGTACTAATATCAAGTTTCCAAACTATAAAATTAGTATGGAGGTCTTAAGGCTTCTGTACAAGTCTTTCAAAGTAACCCAACTAAAGCAGGATCCATCAAAAGAAGAATAAACAACAAAACAAATAATTAAACAAATTAAATTCTCTTTTTAATTAGTAGACCATACTACAGCCTAAATGAGCATTTTTGGTAACAATTCTGATAATTGCCTTTGATTTTGGTCACTAGTCGCTAATAAGTAAGATGAAAATTCTAAATTCTCAAGGTCCATTTATAAACTCATAAAGTTCGTAATGTTGAGGTTGGAAAGTTCATAGTTGGTGAGGTTCAGAGTTTGGAGTTCAGAGTTCATTTTATGGCATTTATAAACATCACCAAGAAGTTGGGAAAGTTCATATTTGATTGGTTAAAACTCAGAACCAATAGAATTTCGGTGACCGAGATTGTACAAAAATGGATAATTTTGAATTACTTCTATAAGTACCACTGATGCATCAATATCCTCGACTTCACTCCATTCTTCAGTTTCAGATTTAGCCATTTTTCACAAAAAAATAACAACAATAAAAACAGCTGTGGGACTTCAAATGTCAAATCGGCTATTGACAGCGATCACGTGCTAGTACAGTGATTTTTCATTGGTTGGAACGAACTTCCGAACTCACTAACATAAAATTTGGTTATCTCTGAACTTTGCGAACATCCTGAAAATTAACGAACTTTTCGCCTACTGAGTTTATAAATTGAACTGAATGATTTCATTAGTTCATCTTGAACCGAAATTTCAACTCCCAACTGAGTCTCAACATTGCGAACTTTTCGAGTTTATAAATCCAGTGTCATCTTCCCGATGAGAAATTACCCAATATTTATGGAGTTCATTGCTGCGTCAGTTCTTTATAACAATACTCAGGAATCTCAAAAACTTGTATCCCGTCCCCGGTTCCTTGAAAATCTTTAGGGACAATCTCCATATTTTCAGAAGCATATCGCTGCAGGCTCTCCTCGCTCATTTGTTCGAGTGGTATCATTTGAACAATTTGATCGTCTTGCAAGAATCGAACTTCCTGATCCTGGTTTAAGTTGCTCGCATCTTGCGAATTGCTTTGGTTGTTAGCTACATTTGGTGGGAGTTTTTTTGATTTGTCTACATGGCACGACACAACATGCCTGGTGAGTGATGAAATATAATGGTACGAACAACTGCATACTGCACACCTGAAAAAGAAGTGGAATTACTGGGTTTTTTTGATTCAACTAAGATTTTGATGGAATTGCCATTTTATTGTGACAACTCTATAGACTAGATACAAGATGACAGATTTTAAAGCAGCAGATTCATGAACCACTGGATCAGTTTATTGATAATATGCCATATGTACAAAAATTAAACACTTACTGATACATGGCGCCTGCTCCCTGGTGAATCTCTATATGTCTCTGCAAGTTCGAGTGTCTCGAAAACTGTCTCGAGCATATGTGACAACTGAACATTTTCCGTTCGAATACTTTGTTATTTGCACACACTTGTTCCATAGAAACGATCGGATCGAGCTGAGGAAGAGATAGATCGGAATGTGTTGACATATGTTTGTTTAGCTCCTTCACACACGAACAGCTAAAATAAAATTTTAAGATTCATTTATGATATATTTAACGGAACTTAATAGGATAGACATGTAAGTACACATTGTTGTATGCCTTACCTTACTTTACATATGGGACACCCATTCGGCGTATAGTGTATATCCATGTGTTTCCGTATTTGGAACGGTGTCTGGAAACATTGGTTGCACTCCATACACTCGTACATACCTTTATTCTTTTCGTCCGAGTGACACGATAAAGAATGCTCTTTGGTCTCTGCTATGGTCGCGAAGTTCAGTGAACAATCGGAACATTTTAGGCTAAAAATCAATGTTAGGAGCTGTAAATAGCCAGCAAACGACCAGTACAAAAAAATAAATTAGAGGCACAAGTTGTGTAAATCTTTCTGGAAATCGGTTTTAATGTTTATTTTTTCCAAGCATCACATTTTATAACTTCCTACGAGAGTCAAGCTAAGAACAAAGAAAAGGCTTTATAACTGTCTAATAGGGTGTTATATTAAAGTACCACTAGCTAGCGCCATTACAGTAACATGAGCGATCGAGCCCAGTCCATCAGATTGTTCCTTCGTTTAATATTTTTGATTTATGGAAAATATACTGTAGCTAACTAAGCTCTAGGGCTTAAGGAAATAGAGAAACCTACAAAGAGATTCAATGAGCATATATTAATATTGTAGACTTACCCAGTCGGTGTATGACAGTCGATCGAGTGGGCTTTTAATAAAGCCTTGGATCTAAAATTCTTAAAGCATGCTTTGCATTGGAACAAAACCGGAGGATTTATAATAACTTTCGTAGATCTATTCCCCTCAGAATTTATAGTTATTTGAATTGTGAGATTAGCGAATCTGGAATTAATAATTTTCGAAATTAAGCTTTTAGTTACAACAGAATTAGATATTTTTTAGCTATTAAGGATAACATATTGTGAACTACTAAAATGCATAAACCTATTAAGTAAATATCACCCTGTCCTAAGTTTGAACTTGAACTTGAAAAATGTTATACAAATATTTACAGTACAGTTAATCATAAACTGTAACGGAATATATGCTTATTCCGCTCCACTAAAATTTCGGTTCATTTGCAAATGATTCTCGGTATTCAAGATTTAAGTTGCCAGTGACATCTATTCACGAATGGGTTTATTTCGTGCAAGTAACGATTTTAGAAGCACTAGTACGCTGTTTTATACCTACAATTTGTGGATTTATTTCACTGTAGATTACTATATTTAATAGTGACATCTATTCACGAATGGGTTTATTTCGTGTGGTTGGCAGTTTTGGGAGCGCAGTACGCTATTTTATACCTACAATTCATGAATTTAATTTACTATAGATTACTATATTTGATATTGGGTATTTCTATGGCTTGACTCTGCGGGATTTATAGTGGTAATCACATGATTTAAATTAGCCAATAACTCAGCGGCAAGCATAATTTGTCGAACGTCTTGAATTTTGAAAGTGAGGTCGTTTATCTTGTGTCAAGACGTCCGACGGGTAATCTTGAAATATTTAATTCATCTTGCAGTATATTTAACTAATTCTTTAATTTCTAAATACATAATTAATATTTGTTTATGATTCGTTTAGTCTTATTCGACTTAAACAAGAATTTAGCATTATTATATTCCAGTTGTTCAGGTTCACCGATTCCACCGCCACATCTTGCAAGAATCATTCAGGTACTCCCGAGACCGGTTTCTACCCTGTTAGGCGTCATCAGTCGGGTTTAGCCTGAATGACTCCTGCAAAATGGGCAACTTAAATCAGTGAACCCGTCGTCCAGCGGCTTTTCTGCAACACTAGCGCCATCTGCAGATTGCAGTTTGATCGCCAGATAGCAAGGCTGCCTAGGACATAGCGGCGTTCGCCAAAACGTCAGTCGGGGGTGCCTGAATGATTCTTGCAAGATGTGGCGGTGGAAACGGTGAACCTGAACAACTGTTGTTACACTTGGAGTTCTTCTCACGATTTCTACCACTTTTCTTGACTTTTTGGCGAACGCCGCTATGTCCTAGGCAGCCTTGCTATCTGGCGTTCAAACTGTAATCTGCAGATGGCGCTAGTGTTGCAGAAAAGCCGCTGGACGACGGGTTCACTGATTTAAGTTGTCCATTTTGCAGGAGTCATTCAGGCTAAACCCGACTGAAGACGCTAACCGGTCTCGGAGGTGCCTGAATGATTCTTGCAAGATGTGGCGGTGGAATCGGTGAACCTGAACAACTGTTGTTACACTTGGTGTTCTTCTCACGATTTCTACCATTATTATATTCCATTTTTAATTAGCTTACATCTTCAATAAAACTTAATTATTGTCGTGACGTTTGGGTAAGAATACCGATTTATTGGAGAATATTTGCGTCTCTCATTAATCAAATTCATGTAATTTGAAAGATGCTTAGTCCAAATTTAAGGAGATCGTAATTATTTCATCGTTTAATGGTCACGCACATTATTTTACGTATTTTCATTCAAATTGAACAGTATTATTTGGGTAAATTCTCGGAGCAAATTGTATATATTCCGGCAAAGGTAGTAAATTGAAGTTTCAGTAGAATTTCTCCGAATTTTCCCTCATAGTATTGCTGGTTTTAATATTTTTTCTTTTCAGGCTCTTTTAATTAAATTTTCCGTTTATTTGTTACATCAAGCATATGATTATTAGCACTCGCCCTGTATCGTCTCAACACTGATGTACCGACATTACTTTGCATTTATGAGAGGTTAATATCACATATGTAAAATTATCTGTTTTTTTTCTCTTTTATCTAAATTTCTATCTCGATGCGAGATAGTGATTATCTTATCTTTATCTTTAATTAATTGAGGCGTAATTACGCTCAATTATCATTTATGTGCCAAGGGCCGAAATAAAAAGTAATAGCAATTACTTCTTTTGAGTCATAAGACTCGTTCTTAGAGGTTGTACCTCTATTTTACTATTTATTATCAAATTCAAGTTATCTTTTATTTAGATTTACCGAGAGTCACTGAATTAGAACGTAATTCCATAATTTTCTTTTGAATTTTAAATTTCAGTCATTATTTCTTTTGAATTTCATATTTTAAAGTAACGAAAACGATATCTTCAGTAGCAGCAGTTATTTATAATTTTGCTCAACTTAACATTGTAATTTAAGTTTCTGATTGTATCTGCTTTAACCAGTAAATTTTCAACTTATTGATTGCTTCCTCATGTGTTTAACAATGTCACTGATGTTCACGATATTTCCCTGAATATTATTTAATTAGCGATATATATTGGTCTAAGACTAGGTTATTTTCTCTTGCATGTAGGTACTCAAAATCCCCGAATTGGCTGGAAGAAAACATCGTGCTTGGCAAGTGGCAGGTGTTCGTCCACTTGCTGTACAAAGTGTTCTGAGGGAATCAATACTTTGGGAACCATATAAGACCTCGATAAAACCAAGAGACACTAACTTCGGAACAGGCAGAAGCGGTTCCAGTAGAGGTCCTAATACGATCGCATGATTACAGAATAATTGGACAAGCTAAGTATTAGCCAATCAGAAGATAAACATATTGTAAAGACCAATAATAACGCTTTATTCATTCTTTTTTTTTAATCTGTCACAATTAATTTTAATTCTCATTACTAAGTCAAATTTATTCATAAACTTTATTTCAAATAATTTCATCAATTATATTTGACATTTGATTATATAGATTAACTCCATTTCCAATTTCATCAATCGTATTTGTAATTTAATTGTATAATTAATATATTGTTTTGAAATTTATTTCTTCAATTTATCGCAGGATAGAGGTCTGTGAGACATTGCGAATTATAAGGGCAAATTTCTGATATTTCTATCTTTATTGTTATTTATATTTAAGTATTCATATTCAGTTCGCAGTGTCTCTAGGAACTCTGGCGCCCAAACAAATCACTGCTAATAAAAGAACGTCGACCGACCCCCTAAGAAAAATAAAACGAGTCTCATGCAATTAAACGACTAGTATTTAATTACAAATTGATGCCCAACTGTTCAATATCGTTACAAAACAACTAGAGCGTTCGACGAGAGCGATTTTAATCCTTAACGTTGCATCCATCAGCATTTTGTAGAATATAAATACGCAGGCAAACGCCAAATTCATCAGGCTTTCGGGTCTCTCTCAACTCCGCCCATTTAGCTGGGTACAGCACACAGGTGCGTACACTTCTAGTTCTATCCCACAACCTCAATATCTGTGAACACCTGTACATAGGTACAGGTGATCAGGTCCTCACCTAACCTGAATGTACATGTACATAGGTACACGGCACCCGGAGGATTCTAAAAAGTAGTGAGAGTCGAATCTACAAGTATCAAAATTTCCAATTAGGGGATTTTTAAAAGTAGTGCAAGTGCCTTAGAAATCTGTGTTAAACACAACGAGAGACGCTAAAAGACTTATCATATAAATATTAAAACAAATACATAAATAAAAGACAACCCAGCTCACATAGACTTTATTAATAAAACAGTGACCAAGGGCCTAGAAACACTTTGAACTAAGCCTCCCTCGAGAAGACATGCATTTAGTATTAATTGGGTATCATAGTGTAAACTCTTAATAATTCATCTATGAACAAAACACGCATTTATTATTGCTCGAGTACAGTCTAACCATTGTTAAATTTGTTTGTAAATAAACTTGTTATTGTTTTTATCAACGTGTCTCCTTTATCATTGCTTCTCAACCTGGCGTAGAACGATTCCGTATCTGAGCTACTCTCCTGCATGCTAAGTAATGTCACAAGTAAAAACCAGTTCGTGACAATATGATATATTTAAAAGTAAATACATTGCACAAGATGCCATTTACAACAAAATCATTTAGTTAGATATTAAAAGTAGGGGTGTCTTTACTATTAGCAGTGTTTTTAAAGTGGTTAAGGAATATAAAGCTACGCACGCGTTGTCTGCGTCAAAAATACATCGGAAATGTACGGAAGGAAGGCAAGAGTTTTTGAATGGGCTGTTGACAGGTTTAAAAAATCCCGGAGGCAAAGGGAAGTAACTTGTACTCAGCAATTATAATTTTAAAACATAGGTATCATACCTTAGATAATAGAGAAAATCACCCTTATGCGAGGAACAAGGAAAAAATAAGCATTATATGCAGATATAGAGAAATGTAGCAAGAGTATAGAGTTACCATTTTAAACGCAAAGTATTAGATATAAGTACCCTATTGGGAAATCATAGCAAAAACACTTGGGCGTTGGAATAAGTGAAAAATTGAGGAGTAAAATAGAGAAATGAACTAGGAAATAGAGTTGCCGTTGTAAACGCAAGTGTTAACGATAAGTACCCTATTGGGAAAATCATATGGTGAAGCACAAAGTCGTGGACATAAAGCATAGTTGAAGTCATATAAAACTATTATCTAAGGTACACACAGTAACAGTAACTAGAAGAAAGCAGCTTAAATATAAGAACAAACCAGCAACTATAAAGAAACAATACACTAGGGGAATACGACGAACTGAACCAAGGGATGGAGGAAACCAAGAAAAAATATATTAAAAACAACTAAAAAACCGTAATTAAGAAGCCTCCAGAAACTAAGTAAACACAAAGAAACCAAAAATTAAGTAAAAAGTAACCAAAAACTAAGCAAATATAAAGAGACTAGACACTAAGAAGAAATCAGAAACTAAGCAACTAAGTATAGGAAATTAGGGAATAGAAATAGAAAAAAATAGGACAAATATGTTAGGAAGATGGAAATAGAATTTGGAACGCGAATGTTGATGATAAGTATCTGAGATAATACAGAAAATCATAATGCAAACATGTAGGCGTCCAAAGAAGAAGGTATAAATAACTAGAAAGAGTAATTTTAAATGCAAGTGTTATTGATAGGTACCATATTGGGAAAATCATTGTAAAAACACGTAGGCATTAGAGAAACAAAAGGAAAAATTGAGATATGAGCAACTGGAGGAAAAGGTCATAATTTTAAATGCAAGTGTTTAACGATAGTAGCATATTGGGAAACTCACAGAAAAAACACATAGGCATTTAATTAGAAGATAAATTAAAGAGTTATAATATTGAGAGTACGAGAGTTATAATATTGAACGAAGCTAGAAAGTAAAATTATATACAGGTCATATAGGGAATGTTGTAGCTAACTGTCGCAGATAAGTACCTTGTAGGGAAGATCATAAGTCAGACCCTTGGGCAACATAACGACCTAGAAGATGAAAGTAGAATCCACATAGGGATACATATGCATATATGTATATATAAAGTTATAAGGAAAATACGTCAGTATACGAGAATATAGTAATAGAAATAAAGGAAAATAAGTTAAAAAATAGTATGGCACATGTAGCAGTGATAAGTATCATATGAAGAAAATCACAATTTAGGAGGAAAAATTAGCGAAAAAACATCACAAAAGCATCGATAGATACAATACGTAGAGATAGATACAATACGTAGAAATAGATAAAACATTAAAAGATTAAAAATAAGCCAACATAAATAAGGGATTATAGAAAAGATAAAAAAATAAAATAAGGCGCCTTAAAGTATAGAAATATAGAAATAACGGAATAAATAGCATATACGTGGATAGAAGAAAACTTAGATTAAGTAAATATATATAAGAATAAGCCAACATAAGGATAGAATAAATAATCATTACAGTCGTACAGTACATAGCATTCTAAATACACATTCAAACCAATAAAGCATAAGTAAAAACAAAACCATTCAAAATTGGTGCCTACTAAGCAGCTTAAGTTACACCGAAAATCAATCATTACCCTTCTTAGATAATGGTGATACTCTAGGAAGAATAATAATAATTAAAAATACTAATATCCAATTCAAATCATCATTTAAGGAAATATAATTGACGTCAGTCAAAAGGTGTAAATAACGCACATATTTTAGTATTGAAAATACTACTAGGCGCGTTTATACGGCAGCCGTTCACAGGCAACAGATAAGAAACGACAGGTTATAGTCGAATCAAGGAAACAGTCCTTGGCGAGGATGGCGCGGTGTTTCGTTCTTACATGATTCGGTTGACGGACTATATTACAGAATAGATAACATTCGTCAGTACGGCTACGGGAAATCGATGAACCCGAAGCCAAGCATAAGCATTATTTCGCGGCTGATTTTGTGTATTTTAATCATTGTTTTTCGTTTGTACTTTTTAATGTTTGATATTCTGATATAAAAAGTCGAAAATGGAAAATGAAAAGAGATACGAGGTCGGTTAAATTAAGGTAAAGTTGAGCATTTTAAGGTTTGATATTCTGATATAAAAAGTTGAAAATTTAAAGTTTAAAATTAAAAAAAATGATAATAGCTGCTATTAAAAGGGGTTAATCATTCAACAGTAAATAAAATGGGCCAAAAAAGTTTTGCATATGTTCGTTTTTTTTTAGTATTGAAAATACTTATGGTTTCATATATAGGGGCCCGAAATCGACAAACGCGTATATGACCTCGACATGCTCATAAATAAGTCGTTTAATAAGATTAAAAGATTTAAACACGTAACGCGATCGGGGTTATTGACTGCGAAGGTCGGCAGCGGGATGTTGATATTAATTTGTTTCGATAATATAACTATCAGTAAATAATAAAATATCTTGCTTGTGTGTTGTGGGTTATTCTCAATGACGTTATAATACTACGTAGTTATTCTAAATGTTCGAATAATTGTTGAATAAGGTAAGTTAGTGTTATTTTATACTGTGATGTAAATCTAAATTTAGACCGAATTTTTTTATTACTTATTAGAAGCTCGATTAGAAGATACAGGGTGACTCCCAAAATATGTCGATTTTATGGCATAGTATCTGTAAAAAATGTGAAATTTGACAGTTTCGCTATTTAGGAACCGATTTGAGTGAAATTTTATAAGTGGACTGGAAAAATAAATGTTGAAAATGTGAAATTTGACAGATTCGCTATTTAGGAACCGATTTGAGTGATATTTTATAAGTGGACGGAAAAATAAATGTTAAAAATGTCAAATTTTACAGTTTCGCTATTTATGAACCGAATTAGATTAGGAAAGATAAAGATTCTATGACGTACTTAGTACCTATCTGTCAAAAATGACAAATTTGACAGTTTCGATATTTATTAACCGATTTCAATAAACTTTCAGATTAGATTAGGGGAAATGAAAGACAAATATTTTTTGACAAAGAATGTATGTATGTGACAAATTTGTCAAATTTGACAGTTCCGATATTTATGAACCGATTTGAATGAAAGTTTAGAATTAGATTAGGGAAAATAAAAAGAAAAAAAAATTGTGATAGTATCTGTCAAAAATGTCAAATTTGACAGTTTTGCTATTTATGAAAGGATTTGAATGAAATCTTAGAATTAGATTAGGAAAAATAAAAGAAAAATAATTATTGACATGGTCTCTCAAAAATGTCAAATTTGACAGTTTCGTTATTTATGAACCGATTTGAATGAAAGTTTAGAATTAGA
>MU182360.1:311126-326310 GCA_016904865.1 Pissodes strobi | reverse complement strand
AATGTCAAATTTGACAGTATTGCTATTTATGAACCGATTTGAATGAAGTCTTAGAATTAGATTAGGGAAAATAAAAGAAATATTTTTGTGATAATATCTGTCAAAAATGTCAAATTTGACAGTTTCGTTATTTAAGAACCGATTTGAATGAAAGTTTAGAATTAGATTAGGAAAAATAAGTGAAAAATATTTTTGTGATAGTATCTGTCAAAAATGTCAAATTAGACAGTTTTGCTATTTATGAACCGATTTGAATGAAATCTTAGAATTAGATTAGGGAAAACCAAAGAAAAATAATTATTGACATAGTGTGTCAAAAATGTCAAATTTGACAGTTTTGTTATTTATGAACAGATTTGAATGAAAGTTTAGAATTAGATTAGGGAAAATAAAGGAAAAATATTTTTGTGAGTATCTGTCAAAAATGTCAAATTTGACGGTTTTACTATTTATAAACCGATTTGAATGAAGTCTTAGAATTAGATTAGGGAAAATAAAAGAAAAATAGTTATTGTCATAGTCTGTCAAAAATGTCAGATTTGACAGTATTGCTATTTATGAACCGATTTGAATGAAATCTTACAATTAAATTAGGGAAAATAAAAGACAAATATTTTTTGTGATAGTCTCTGTCAAAGATGTCAAATTAATATAAGTATCTTAAAGGCCAAAATCATCAAAAATGTTAACCTGATAATTTTTTAATATCCGATGTTATTTCAAACAATCTCGGCAACGTTTACTTTTCCGATGTTATATAATCACAAACAGTCGACGATTATTTTAAACCAGGCCGTACTAATTATTGTTATTAATTTCACTAGTAACAAGTCCAAGAACAAGGTCAAAGCCACACAAATACCAAAACAGCTGGGAAATTCAAACTGCTATAACAAGGCATGGTGTCACCTATCCAAGTCTGCTGAAGGTCTGTATAGTGTGATAAGCTATATACCCAAATGCTGTGCTTATTTCAATACTTAGATCTACAAACAAGTTATTAGGAATTGTATTTACCGATGGTACACAGAAAATTGCAGAACCACCACCCTTATGCTTTTTCCTTGCAAAACAGCTTTCCACTCTATAACCGTCAATATTAAAAATGTCAGTCTCGTCACATGTAAGCCAATGCTCAGTCGAACAAAGAATGACGACATCCAAGTCAACCAGGAATGCCTGCAGTTCACTTGCTTTGTTTCTGACTGACCTGATGTTGAGATGTAACATATTCAGTGTCAGATGGTTCCCATCCTCAACTACTGGTTTTGTTATACCCTGGTCCGTGGTGCATTCAGGCGTTGGATATTCAAAAAATGGTTTATTAATATGCCAGTAGGCCATAGGCTATGTGACATTATCTGTTCCTTTAAGTTCATTGGTAGTCCCAATTTAAACGAACTCTTGTACTTGTCAGTTTTTGTGGTAATTTTTTCACACTTACAGTTTTCCAGATTGTTACTTTCTAGGAATAAGTGGCACAAGTTCTGGTGTCATCTGAGGACCCAGTCCTGATATAAAAATCCAGGAAATTCTGGACTCCCTGAATGCTGCGGTCAAACCCGTTGCAGTTTCTTTCGTTCCCTTTTTTGGCTCTGGTCGTGTATTCGTGTTTTTCGTAACAGTCTTGTGTTTACGTCCCCCTTTGACCAGTGTCCACGGGGTTTCAGAGACATCTTTGGTTTCTTCAGGAACATTAGTAGGATGCTCGTCTTTTTCAAGATGCAAAGCTGAAGATCTTTTGATGTTCTCAGTTTTTTGTGAAAGATTCAAGCCATCTTCCACAGCTGTTTCTATCAGCAGTGTTGCCATTTATTAGGACAAACGCTCCAGCAGTGTTGCCAGTATTTGATTGTGCATCTGCTGCCTACTGGGGCAGGGCTTTTTGTTGTTGACATCAACCTTGTGTGGCACTGTAGCAACACGTGGGCTAACTTCAGACTTCTTTTCTTCTTCACTGTTAATCGGTTTCCCGCCCTTCTTCCGTAATTGCAGGTTAGGTTTTTCTGATTTTTTCTCACTTTTTCCAAGAAAGACAATTTTTTCCCTTAAAAGTGTAATATTTTCTTCCATTACCTGGTTCTTGCCTTGCAGTTCATCTACCAGTTTTTAAGTAGACAATTTCTACATCCTTTTCGGGTCTAGTGGGAGTGTCGCCGCCCGCTTGAATGTTCATGGCACAATTAATCGAGTTTCATCCACAATTTTCATCCTTTCGATCCAATCTCTCGTCGTACATGATCGATGGTAAACTTTTCCACACACGACACATATGACTGAACTATTAACTTTGTTTTTACAGCAAAAATATTTTGTTTTTTCGCCGAGCACAGAATTCCGCACACTGTCACTCGCCGCCGCCATCTTGACAGCAATTAATTAGATCTTACCTAGAATACTCTTCCTGTGTTTGGAATCCCCTCTATAACGTGCATATCAGAGTTTTAAAAGAGATCAGCACACATTTCTAAAGGTTGTTGCTTATAGATTGACTATGCAAAATCTAACTTATTCTCAAATTGAATCTCATATCCACATTGAATCACTGGAAGACCTCCGAAATACGAGAGACCTTAAAATGCTCTATAATATATTACATAGCAAATACAAATCTTCCTCTTGCTAGGCGGACTTGGGCTGTATGTGCCCTCAATGGAAACGCGTTCACGCAACACTTTTTCTTTACCAACCCACAGAGCCAATTATGGTCAAAACTGTTTCATATCAATGAATAAATAAAATAAAATAAATTACACTTACTTTTTCAGACCCTGTTGGGTAGGCACACCATTTTGCATAAGTGCTTCCAGGTTATCTTGGCCCAAAATTGTGTCCTTGGCATTAGTATCTGGAATGAATTTCCACGCTTCCGAAAAACTACTCTCTTCGTCGTTCAATTTACATTCTCTAACCATGTAGCCGCTACAATATGAAATTGTTCTTGAATAGTCTTTTCTATCTTGGTTGTAAGTTTTTTCTATGATCTAGAAACATTTTTAGTTAGCCAATAAAAGAGGGCAATCAAAATCACTGCTAAGAGATTTTCGCCCATTCCCTCTTTCATCGACTGAAAGTGCATTAAGCGTTATTAATTCAATTTCCCTGATTGGTAACTTACCTTAATGATAATGGTCCTATTTTTCAACTTCCTGACTATGGTGTCCATATTCATTAATCCCGTCAAAGTCCGAGTTATTACATCGAAACAGTCTTTAGTGACTACTTTTTTTTGAATAATAATTTTTGAATGTTCAGGCGACTTTTCTGCTTTAACGATCTTAGGATTTTCTTTGGTTGTAGGCACGTTTTGCACAGCCGACATTCCCTTCTTTAATATCTTGCTCTCAGTTGTCAAGGACTGTAATATTTGCTTGGCATTGGTAGAGGTTTCCTGATCGTTATTTTCTGAAAATATACTTATTTATTTATCCACGGGCTAAAGGATCATAACACTATACAATCTAGGCAGCTAAGAAACGCAATGACTGAAATAAAGTCGATTAGACATGAATGTTTCCAATAAATTTAGTTTATATGATTGTGTAACATCCATTGAGATATAAATGGACCAGCTCAATACACACCCTAGTTATTATGATGGAGTTCCGATAAACCCTCAGCCCTACTCTTTAGCAAGCAATAAAAGGCAGAAAGCCAATACATCTTACTTTTTTTATTTAATATCACTCCAGTTCTAGGTGGTGGCGGTTGTGTGGTTGTGTAGGCGGAACGATTCAAGTTCCAACCACTAGTTCTTGAAGACGGTTTCTTACTTGAATTGCTTGCCTCATTTATAGTCTGGAAAACAACGTGATTACAGTAAATTTTCCAACAAAAATGTATTTAAGTGTCTAATGACTCCTCTACTCACGGTGACAAAGGTTTTATTATTGATAACTCTGATATAGGTATTAGCACATTTCTAAATTAACTTTTAGCTAGAACTTATCATTAACTATATCTCAACAGTCAGTCGAAACAAGTAAACTGTGAGCACTCACGGTACACTGGACAGATAATAATAAATTGATTATCTGTCTTCTTAATTAAAAATATCAATTAAAGCTGGTTACATATCGAAGACATATCCCTGTTTATCTTGCCATAAGCGTCAATTTTGGCAGAGAAACTTGAGTGCCGAAGCAACAATGACCTTTAGCGAACATTTTTTTAATAATAAAGCAATCTATGGTAGTATTTTATGTAGTTGCACGAAGGCAACAGAGCCACCATTATCATTATACTTCAACTTTACCAACAGGCAACCAAACAATAATTTGAAAGTTCAGTTATTTAGAGTTTCCTAACTTAACCAGTGAATCCATATGTATTTTGATTATTTACTCTGGCTGAAAGGAAAATACAGATTGTGAAAGCGAGTTTTAAATGTAGCTTACCTGATTTGCAGGAGTCTTCGATATTTCTTTTAACTTTCCACTTGACGTTAAACTGTTATTTCTAATATTTTGAATCCTTTTGACTGCATTGACATCATTGGTTTTGTTTTTGCTAATATTTATATCAGCTTTTTTAATCACATTAATTATTTTGCCAATCAACATTTTTCCTTTATCCGTTTGTCCTATTGTAATTTTCTTGTTTATAAGCTTTTTTAGGCTGCTATTTGGTGCTAGGGTATTATTTTTCATTTTTTCTATAAATACAGTATTCTATGTAGTAAAAAAATTACTATATTTATTGTAAAAATAATAGCAATTTTGGATAATATACAAATAAATTATCAATCTAGTGAATAAATAAGAAGTCTTAAACTGTAGAAGAAAAATGAATTGAACTGCAAAAAATATACTGGATGACAACAAGAAGGAAATAAGGGATGGACTGTAAAGCTTTTCACCAAAATATATAGACCATGGATGTCATCTCTGGATCAACACAAATTTCAGAGAAAATAATGGAATACAAAAAAACTGCATTTATCTCTATGCTAGGAAGAAAGGTAGCATTAAAGATGATATAACGATCATGCTTACATAACTCGCATATTACATACCGAAGATCACGTCATGGCATGAAATAAATGTTGGATAAAACGATCAAAAATAAGTTACACCCGGGAATAAGGCAAAGTCAAAGTCAAAGTCAAAATATGCTTTATTGTCCAAGATAAATCTCATTGACAAAGCTTTGTTTACAATTAAAACTACAACTAAAAGTAAAATAAAGTAACAAAAAAGTAAAACAATTTTCAAGATAAATATGGAAAACATTTCACAAATGAAAACACAAAGCCTACCTTGGAGGAACAATAGCAATAGCAAATTGTTATGTATTTTTGAAATAAAACAGACAAACTAGTAAAACAAAGTCTAAAACTTAACATGAGCAAAAGCTCATTTAGTTGTTGACTAAAAAGAAGTCAGCAGTCTTACGGCACAAGTAACAAAAGTCGATACAATAAAAACAACCAGTAACAATAAAAGAACAAATAACAAGTCACCAAACAACTATAAAATAAAGAAGCATTAAATGTTATCACAAAATTACTTGATGCATGATTAAAATGTTATCTTAAAGATTATCACAGTAATACTCAGTCAAAGTGTAGTAAGCTTTACCAACTAACAAGGTCTTTACCTTTTTACGGAACAATTTCAGTGATTGTTCTTGTTTCAGAGCTACTGGCAAATGATTGAAAATCTTTTTGCTTTCATAAATTATTGATTTCTTAGTTAACGTTGATGTAGGTATAGGTAAAGGTATATCCATACTACGTCGTGTAGCATAACAAGGATCAGGATCTATAAACTTCTTCCTATTTTTAAATAATAAAATAACCGTCTCTAATATAAAAATCGATACCAAAGTCAAAATTCTCCCCGAGATGAAAAATGGTCGACAAGATTCTCGATGCCCTATGTGATAAAGAGAGCGGAGAGCCCTTTTTTGCAATAGAAATATAATGTTAAAAAGTCCCTGACTACACATTCCCCAAAAAGCAATGCCATATCGAAGGCGCGATTCAACAAGGGCGTAGTATACGCTTTTGGCTGTAACCAAGCCAAGCTCTTTCGAGACAGTTCTAATTGCATAACATCCTGAAGCTATTTTTTTGCTCAGTGCGGTTATGTGCGGTCCAAACCTGAGATCTCTGTCAACATCAAGACCCAAAAATTTAGCATGGGACAGGTTCAACAAGGAACAATCCCCAATGCTTAGACCACTCATATCACATTTAAAACCAAGAATATTTGTTTTTTTAACATTTAGGGCAAGCAAATTAGAGTCGAACCAACCCTTGACCTGACGAAGATCAGACGACACCATTTCATATAATGATTGGGCATTATCACTATGCCAAAGGATAGTAGTATCGTCTGCGAATAGGGTAAATTTACCCTTTATGTCCACATTTACTAAGTCGTTAATATACGTGAGAAACAGAACCGGTCCCAATACTGAACCCTGCGGAACGCCGAACTCAATTATCCTGCTATCAGATCTTGCTGAACCCATAGAAACGACCTGGCTTCTATCCTCTAAGTATGAGTGAAACCAGTCCAAAACTGTGCCCCTGAAGCCATAGTGTTGGAGCTTAAGCAGCAGTATTCTGCGATTTACGCAGTCAAACGCTTTTGACAAATCACAGAACACTGCCGCAGAAGCACCACCCCGGTTTATGTCGCCATAGACTCCCTCCAAGAAACTGAAAATGGCATCATTAGTGCTTTTGTTGTTTTGAAAACCAAACTGATTATGGTTTAAAATATTATGACGTTCGAAAAATGAGATGATCCTGCTTTTGGTTAGTTTTTCAATAATCTTGGAAAGGGTTGAGAGTAGTGAAATTGGCCGGAAACTAGACAAATTCTCGGGGTCACCCCCCTTAAATAGGGGTATAACTCTGGCCGCCTTAAGACCAGGTGGAAAAACACCAGATGACCAAGAATGGTTTATCGCCTCACTGAGTGCTATCAGGGCTGAGTCAGGCAAGTTCTTAAGTACTTGGACTGATATTTCATCGTCTCCGGATGAATTTTTATTTTTTATCGTTAGGAAAGATTTCTTTAGCTCATGTATATCAGTGGGATAAAAGCTAAATGAATTTGAAAATGACATATGGCTCCTCTTAATATACTCCATTGGGTCATTACAAGGATTTATTTTTTCAGTTATTTTTTGGGCGATCGTACAATAATATTCATTGATTTCATTAGGATCTTGTTGAAAGTCAAAAGGATGTCCCTCAATTCCTTGATATAAACTGTTTACAATACGCCAACTTTCCTTTTGTTTATTGTTAGACCGATCAAGTCTATCAGAGTAGTAGAATTGCTTGGCAAGTTTAATCAATTTCCGGTAAGTGCTTCTATATCTATTAAAGTAAGCGTTGAACAGTTCATTACATGAAAATTTTCTGATATAATGAAGGGATCGCAAGTTATTGGCTGATATTTTTAATCCCTTAGTAAACCATGGTTTTCTATGCTTAGGCTTAATGCGTCGAAGGGGAAAAGATATATTAAACTCTGTAACGATCACACTATGAAAGGTTTGTAGTGGATCTCCTGCTTCAAAAATAGAATTCCAATCAACCCCACAACACAGTTGGTAAAACTTACGATAATTAGTAGTGCTAAAAATTCTACCTAATCTATGTCTACGTTGTTTTGAATTTAGTCTGCATGAAAACTTGCATAATACTGCTTCATGATCCGAAAGTCCCGCGTTTATAACAGAACAAGACACGTCATTAGAATTAAAGTTAGAGCAAATATAGTCAATCTTTGTCGAAGAGTATTGCGAAAATCGAGTGGGCAAATCAACATGCATGACCAGTCTATATGATTCTAGTAGATTACGTAATTGTAAAGTGAATACTGAATCATTATCATCAAAGTTAATATTGAAATCGCCTGCCAGTATAATATTTGAGTGGTGTGGCAATTCAGATAGAAGCTGCTCAAGGCTATACAAAAAACTATAAACATCAGAAGATGGAAAGCGATAGATACATACAATATAAAGTTTGTGCGGTTTAGAAAATACAAGAGAAAATTCAAAACTCCGCTCAATGCATAATTTATCATATTTAGCAACAGGTACAAAGTAATTATTCTTTAAAACATCCTCTCTTATACAAATAAGTGTTCCCCCATGAAGCGACTTAGTTCTACAGTAAACAGAAACAATTACGTAGTTAGACAAACAAATACATTCCTCTTCCCTTAGCCAATGTTCAGTAATTAGAATTATATCAGGGAAATTTTGACTCTCCAAGAAAATAAGAAATTCGTCACATTTATTTCTCATTGATTGGATATTCAAGAGGATCACAGACAAAGAAGAATTATCTTTAGAGTTAACATTTAGAAGTGACGCACATCTGTCGGTATTTCCCTGTAAATCATCTATAAAAAAGTATTTGGCTCTTCAATGGGAGTGTTACAATCGCTATTATTGGTAACATTGTCAGTAATATTCAAAACATTCGAAACAGGCGAGTCAGAAATATGTGCATATCTTAAGCTAGCAGCACAACCCTTAGAATGAAAGTTTGTAATGCGGGTTCTTATTAAATTACTCAATCTAATTAAACCCCCCCTATTCAGATAATAATTTGCATAACTAAAATGTTTGTTTAAGAATTCATTAGAAATATCTAGAAAGTCAATATTTATCGAGAACCATACTAATCTCTCAGCAGCTGCAGAAATTGTATTATTTATGTTTGAAATATTACTAAAAAGGCCATCTCTATCATTTAAACAAGGTAAATTACAAATGATTAAATTAGTATGGAAACACTTGTTTGCCAGCAGCGTAATGTCATTCAAACGGACACTGGTATCATTCACACCACCTAAGACCACTACATAATCATTAACAGATAGATTCCTGACATAGCAATCTGCACTAGAAACTAGATCTTTAAACTTCGCAAATGGTTTAGTTACTATTTGAATATCATAACTCAACAACCTCTCTGCCAAATACTTATACAAATACTTTCCATAATCGTCCGTCAAAACGATGACTTTATTTTGTTTTTTGGGATGATTTTTAATGTTGTTCAAGGGACTGGAATGACTAGAATGTGGACCGCAGTCACCTGATCGAGTAACCTAATAATATTAATATTTTAGGCATCAACAGCCAAGTCCTTCCCAGGATACAAAGTTCAATGCACCAGCTATTTATTCCCTTCGATCTAATAAAAACACAATAGGTAAAAAAAGTACAGATAAGAATTGGAATCTCCTTCACTGATAAAACGTTTGTTGGCGGTATACCCTTGTATAAATGTATGAAACTTAACTAGGGTATTATTCCCTTATTGAACACTTAAAACACTTTTCTCAAATACTACCATAAAGTACCATGTTAGGCATATATAACTATATATGTAGGTGGTACACAAGAATCGTAATAGAGTTTACGATTCTTGGGTTATTGCACTAAAAAACGTAATGTATGCACATTTTAATATTCAAGCAGACAGTTGGAGCACTCTGCTATTCTATATCTATGATTTATAAAACTTATAAACCAGGCTATTGACTGTAATGTATTTCCTCAGGTGGTGAAAACTACCAAAATTGTACCTATTTATAAAAAAAGGACCCAATGATGAATGCTCAAATTATCGACCTATTTCCCTCCTACTAATTTTATCAAAAATCTTTGAATCGGTCTTGAAAAAACAAATAAGTGCACATTTTGAACAAAACAATCTCTTCTTTCAAAATCAGTTTGGTTTTAGAAACAAAATGAGCACTACCCTAGCCATTGACTGTCTTGTGAGACGTGTTTTTTTAGGGGTTTTGAGGAGGGACTTGATACCTACGCCTCATGTCTGGACTTGACGAAAGCTTTTGACTGCGTCTCACATAATATCCTTCTTTCCAAACTACCCCAATTGATAACCTCATACCTGTCGGACCGCACACAGTCAGTCCATTTTAATGATATTATTTCGACCCCACACATGGTGAGATATGGAGTTCCCCAAGGATCGGTCCTAGGGCATATCCTATTTCTTATTTTTATGATTGGCCTTGCCTACCTACAGGGAATAGAGGGGTTGATTGTTTTTGCAGATGACACCACTATTTTTACAACCTACCACCCATCCCAAATAGATGTTTCTGAAATTAAAGAGGCTACTGTGACCATCGAAAACTGGTTTCTTGCAAATAAACTGTGTCTGAATGGGGAAAAAACAGTCCATAAATTTCAGCCTGAGGAGGAGCAAAGTAGACCACCGTTTGCTGGAGTACTGCTCTGATGAGGTACAATTTTTGGGTGTCTTCTTGAGCTCAAGAATGACATGGGAGTGTCATATTCAGCAGCTTTGTGGCAGGCTCTCTAAGTCAGGGTACCTGATAAGAAATCTTTCAGGATGTGTTTCCAAAAGGAGTGTACTAGCAGCGTATCATGGCTACTTCAGCTCGGTCATGGGCTATGCGATTCTCGATGGTCATTCCCCTCATGCCATCAAAGTCTTTAAATTACAAAGAAGGTGCATAAGGCTAATGGCTGGGTTGGGCTACCGAGAGGACTGTCGTCAGGCCTTCGTGGACCTGCAGATATTGACGCTCCCTAGTGCTTATCTCTTGCAATGCCTTATGTATGTTAGGCAGAACTTGCCACAATTTCAAGCACACCAAAAGGTTCATAGCTATCCCACTAGAAACAAAGTAAATTTAGTTTAAGTCAGTTTCGCCTCACAAGGTCCAGAAATGGCACCACCAGTTTCTATGGACTAAAATTTTTCAATTCCCTACCCCAGAATATCAGACTATTAAATGACAAAGAGTTTTAAAAAAGTTTTAAAGTTTTTTCTACTTAGCAAATCTTTTTATGACTTTGAGGAGTATTTTCAGAGCTGCTCTAATCTAGTGTCTTTTTAGTGTGTTTTTTATACTCTGTAAGTAAATCTTAAATTTAATGTTTAGTTTGTGTATTTTAAAATTTTAGAACTATGTTAATACTGCTTTTATTGATTTTATGATTGTGTATCCAATCCTTTTTTTGACGTGTAAAAGTGCTGTATGTATGGATTTTACCAATAAATATTCTATTCTATTCTATAAGCATGAACAAAGCATTCATTTATTTATTTACTAGGGGCGCATTACCCAATTTCACATTAATTTACAATTATCGCAAAATAAACATTTACTTCATCAATCTAACAAATTACATCAAATAAATTTTAAAACGGAATCTTATTTAAAAAGAGAAATTAGAAAGTTAAGACAATTTTGGCAACCGAGATCTCATGTCTCATACAATGCTTTAAAAAGCTTGTGCAGTTCCCTCGAAAGTTGCGACTAGGGTGAAAAAATGTCGAATCCGGGACACATGCTGTTCAGTCTACCAGACATACATAAAAAAAGTTTGGTCCATGTGTTCGCCGATATACAAATATAGAAGGAACTCTACAAGAATAAGTATCCGTCTGTTTTATTCAACAATGGTATTTAAGTCACGTGAAGTCAAGTCAAAGAGTTGTTAACAAAGCCGTGGTACAAAAAAATCATAGAAATATACATACATTTTAAAAATAGTTACAACCACTTAAAAAAATCATACATGGAATACCTAAGTACCTAATACCAAATACTAGTCAATAGAAATAAAAGTCAAAACAATACATTAAAAGCCAAACAAACATATTATACATATAAACGGACAAAAACTATTAAACCTAAAACATCCAAAAGACATATACTTAATATTTCAGTCAAAAACAGTCTCATAAAATTCTTTCAGGCGCTAAAACCCTCTTTACTGTTGTCCTTAATTTTTTTTAGGTAATCATTCCTCTTAACCTATGGGCAAATGGTTAAAAAGATTTCTGCCCTCATAAAAAAGACTTTGCAACAAATTGATAATGTGGTATTGGAAGATTGAATGAAAAAGGATGCCGGGTTGGATATGGTCCAAACTGGTTAAGTTCATCCTATACTTTTTTAAAATTACAGTCTCTAGGATGAATAACGAGTAAAGGGTTAATATTCCACACTACACCTGTTATCTTTTGCAGCACAAAGATAACAGGTTGCCATCTTTTGGAGCAAAAACAATGTGGTAAATAAATATTGCCACGGAAGCAAACTATAGCTACCTGCCGTGACTATCTGTATGCCCAAGGATGTTAAAACAAAACAGGAAGAGGTTTAATGCGGATCGATATAAATATATTTTATGAAGAAAATTTATTAATGGGCATGTCCACAAAACAGAAGCAGGAAAATGCAATGCCGTAGCGAAGATGCAGATTGTTTCTTATTATTTTAAGGGCATAACACCGAGAGGAAGTTTTTTTACATACCCCAGTTATGTGATCCTCGATCTTAAGGAACTGTCAATGGTTAGGCCTAGAAATCGGTTAAATTCAAAAACCGGGAGTGGTAAAGCATCCATACAAATATCCTGCTTGTTTTTGATGTATTAAAACAAAGAAAATTGGAATATCACGCCAATTCTTCACCCTTAACAGATCATGAGAGATATTCCTGATTAACCACCTTTGCTATTTGATCTCTTTGTGAACGATGTCTGTGATGGCTTGCAATCCTCAGTCTTGCTCTTTGCGGATGACTTGAAACTGTATAGTGATAAAAGGTCTCACCGACATGCTGATACTGCATTCTATGAATAGTTTAAACATAGGTTATAAGAGTCAGGCTAAGGATCTTGGTGTCACTTTTAATGAGAATATTTACTTTAATGATCACATTTCGCAGATAACATTAAAAGATCTGAAACTCCTTAGATTTACATTGAGAAATTGTAGTGAGTTCCCAATTGATGTAACAAACATTGGGTATTGTTCGATCTCAATCACAGAACTCCAAATCCCACCTTTCTACGTTCTGACTCGTTCCTGGACATCGCTATAACCCGTGGTGCAATAAGAACCACTCAGCTGCAAGAGCTTAACGCTTTAAACTCGGACCACCTTCCAGTCAAGATTGGCCTGTACCACAGGGTCCCCCCGACGAGCGACACCGTCCGTCGTTTCGTACAGGAATGTTGACTGGAGGATGTTCCGTGCCAGGCTGAATGAGTTAACTGTTGTTCCCGGGCAACTGGAGACTGTTCAGGAACTAGAAAACGAAGTCAGTACTCTTACAACAAACATCCAGCGCATCCGTGATGCAATATGTCCCAAGGTTAACTTACAACCCCGGACTGAATCCCTTCCCGAAAATATCCTGGATCTCATCTCCTTTAGAAACCGTTTTCGACGAAGATGGCAAAGAAACAGGACTAGAGCGGGATCCGCGCGCATCAACGCGCTGACGGAGGAAATCAAGGTATTGATACGGGAGCACAGGAATCAAACTTGGTTAAACTATATCAACAGTGTAAGCAGGGAAGAAGGCTCGCTATGGAAGCTCGTCAAACGAGTCCGCGGAGGTAACGCACAAATTCCTGAGATAAGGCATCGTGGCCTAGACATCTTCGATGATCTAGGAAAAGCGGAAGCCTTCGCGGACTATCTGGAGGGCGTCTATAGCGAGGCACCGGACACCCTGCCTGAACAACAACAGTACACTGATACTATCTCTACCTTCTGCAATTCCAAATACCCAATTCCTCCGTCAGTGCTTGATAAGCTAAAAACTACCCCAGCAGAAATCCGCAAAGCTCTTTGTCGCCTTCCGAGAAACAAAGCACCCGGCCCGGATTCTATTCCGAATATAGTCCTTAAAAATTTACCCAAGAAAACACTTGTCCAATATATGCATGTAATTAACGCGATCATCCGGTTGCAACAGTTCCCTAAACCATGGAAGGTAGCGTGCATAGTACATTTCCCTAAACCAGGCAAAGACCTGACTCTCCCCTCGGTAAGGTGGCCGAGCGGATCATCTTATCGAGGCTAAGCAGGGTTACTGAAGAACGGAAGATACTTCCGCCTGAACAATTTGGCTTCCGGGGCCAACACGGCACCGTCATGTTGGCCGCGAAAATTGCCTCAGACACTTATAAGGGCTTCAATAACAGGCAGTCGACCGCCCTATTGTTGCTAGATATCGAGAAAGCGTTCGACAAGGTGTGGCACGCGGGGCTCCTGTACAAATTACTGGCAAAGTACAGTATGCCTCTGTACTGGACCGCCCTTATCGCGTCATACCTTGCCGGACGCTCTTTCTCAACCCGCATCGGCAAACATACCTCGGTCAGTAGGAGACTACGCGCCGGGGTGCCACAGGGTACCGTACTATCGCCGCTACTCTTCAATCTTTTTATAGCAGATATCCCGTCTTATCCCGAAACCCATCTTGCCTTATTTGCAGACGACACTGCAATATACTCCCTAGACTCCCAAGCCGAGGTGGCGAAATCTAACTTAGCTGAACACTTAAATATTCTTATTCCTTATTACAAGCTCTGGAAAATTAATCTCAACACCGCAAAAACAGAGTTGATTCTCATGTCTAGAAAACGTAAGGATATTAACATGACTCCCCTCGTCGTAGATAACATTGCTATCACCCCAAAACCGAAAATAAAATACTTGGGAATAACCTTTGACAATAAATTGAATTTTAGTCACCACATGCATGCAATCACGGCAAAAAATGCCATGATAAAAAAGGGATTGGGAGTGCTGATAGGGGCCAGATCCTATTTGAGCCCCTTCAACAAACTTATTCTCTATAAATCTATAGTAAGACCAGCCCTAATGTACGGCGCGCCCGTATGGTGCTCTGCGGCTAAACTGTATAAAAAAAGGTTACAAGTCATCCAGAACCACTACCTGCGGGCGGCGTTCTCTCTCACCCTATATGATCGGGTTAGAGTCGAATACCTACACGCGTGGGCAAACATTGATTATGTCGACGAATATATCGATAGTCTCGCGTGTAGGTTTTTCGAAAACCAGGTAAAGGGATCGCCGCTCACAGCCGAAATCGCTAACACCAGGTATAGCCCAGAGCACCCCTTGACACACGGCACTATCTATAGGGAAATTACCCTCTTCTACCGTCAGTTAATGCCCCCCCCTAGGCACCAATCCCCTCAGGACAAGTTAAAATATTAATTAACATCGAAAATCTAACTTCTAAACTTTCAAAAGTCATAAAAAGTTGCTTTTAAAAATAATCATAAAAATCCCAAGTATCAGGAGCACAGGAACAAGCCACATAACATAGTGGCTCTAGCGACCTGCTCTTGATTGGCCAAGCTCACCGTGTTCGGA
>MU182360.1:204920-286126 GCA_016904865.1 Pissodes strobi | reverse complement strand
ACATACATGGCAAAGTGGGGAAGAAATAGACTGTCCTGCTGTAGAGGATTTACTCCTTATTTGTTCTTCTAGTTAATAGATTGGACGACTTTGGTCTCTGGGCCCGGAGGATATATTCGCGCTGGTCCAATCCAATTCATCGATCCAATGAAGCTGATAACGAAAAGAAGCTGAAAATGAAAGAATTATAGGATATTTACAATGCAATTTACACTTCAGTCATATTTCATGTGGGATTCGAAGCTATTAAGGCTTTTCACTAAGGCATCGAGTAAGCTGGATCCTGAAATATGAAGAAGGATCATCATAAATTTGAGAAAAGCTTAGTGATAGTTAATAGAGATCTCTGATCAGTTTACATGGAAATTGCTAACCAAACGCTCCACTATTCTTCTCAGTACGCACGCGTCACTTCAGCCATCTTCCCCGAAGGTATGTGGGATGACCAAGCCAATCGGAACCATGCCATTAGGACTCTTGAAGAAACGGCGACTTTTGAAAAAGGGCGGCGTCGGTTATCAATGCCGGACAAAATTAAGCAGATACTCAAATGTGAGCGGCAGGAAGCTCAAGCTAGAAGCATAGAATATTTGAATTGAAGGATCTCGATATGACATACATGGCAAAGTGGGGAAGATATAGACTGTCCTGCTGTAGAGGATTTACTCCTTATTTGTTCTTCTAGTTAATAGATTGGACGACTTCGGCCTCTGGTCCCAGAGGATAAATTCGCGCTAATCCAATCCAATTCATCGATCCAATGAAGCTGACAACAAAAAGAAGCTGAAAATGAAAGAATACCTAGGACATTTACAATTCAGTCAAATTTCATGTGGGTTGCGAAGCTATTAAGGCTTTTCACTAAGGCATCGAGTAAGCTGGATCTTGAGATATGAAGAAATATCATCATAAATTTGAGAAGAGCTTAGTGGTAGTCAATAGAGATCTCTGATCAGTTTGCATTGAAATTGCTAACCGAACGCTCCACTCTTCTTCTCAGTCCGCACGTCACTTCGGTCATCTTCCCCGAAGGTATGTGGGATGACCAAGCCAATCGGAACCATGCCATTAGGACTCTTGAAGAAACGGCGACTTTTGAAAAAGGGCGGCGTCAGTCTACACATTTCAAACAAAATAAAGAAGACGATCATGAAAATCTATGTAGCTCAATGCTGGGACTAAAATGACTCAGTAATAGAGCGGAAGACTGCTCCCCTCCTCCTTTTTCATCCGGGCTTGGGACCGGCAATGGCGCAGTTAAGACCACATTCAATTTGGCAACGTTCTTTTGCTTCTTTCACATATTTGCTCAAGCTTACAACACTGTACCTATTAACTTCACATAAATTGCATTTCTAATGATAGATGTACGTGTCGTAAATTGTTTCTAAGATGGCGGACAAATTCCCATTGGTTATGCGTGAACGCAATAAAACACAAGATATAAAATAATAAATAATTTTGTAATTGAATACAGTCCGGCCGATGAGCCCGTAATGGGCTTTGCCTCCTAACGAGGAAGGACACGTCATACACTTGTAGGTGCGCTGTTCGAAAGGACGCCTCTGGGCACGGCCATTTTTAATAATAATAATTGCGAAAAATGACAAAGACCTTTTCAATGACTGTTGATATTATCATCAGCAAAAATTAATAATAAAATGCCTGGTTGAATCACTCATTAAAAAAAACATGGAAATCCCACAATCGGACGGGCTTTGTCACTTTTTCGCCTGGCTCGTCGCATAGTAGGCCGTGAACTCGCGATCTTCTCGGTACATATTTGCACCCGACAATTTCCCTCTCGATAGGCCTCTTTGCGATATTGCCACGCCGACGGAACAGGGAATTTTGCGAAAATCAGCTGATTCCTTTGTTGTGGCAATGGTTGTTGTTTACTCATCGTACTTTTGTACTAGGTAACCATGATATGCTACGTAACGTTCTGATTGGAATGCGATTAGGTCCGGATTTAACAGATACAATCCGCTGTACAATCCGTGTAACTTTTTTTTCTGTCTAAACGCGAATTTAATTATTGTAATATCTATTATACGGTATACGGGTTGGGACAAATTCAATTTATATTACAATAAAAAAAAACCTTAAAGTTTCATGAATTATCCAGATATTCCAGGTAACAAAAAAAAATAGGACAATACAAACTACATGGATAGATTTTTGAAAACTTAAGCGGAGGGCCATGCGAAAAGTGAAATATACTTGTTGAAATTTGTAATACATGTAAAACATGGCGTGGAAATCTAGCCAATCAGCGTTAATGTTGACCGCGATCCTTAGCCGCTCGTTCACAAAAGCAGTAGAAATATAGACAATACACACCTGAAAACCAATTTTCAGGGGAAAATATCAACTAGGAGACATTTGCATAGAACGAAATGCCTCCCTTTTGTCCCAGTCCTAATTTAAAGCGACTCATAGCCCCATTAAACCAAATTAAAGTCACAACATTTAAATTTTACTTGTAAATAAAAAATAAATATCCTTCTTTTTACTGTCAAGTGTCAAATGTCGGCACACTGTTGCCAGACGTTTGACACTCATTAGATTACACGCGTTTAAAGATCCTTTACAGTCATACGCCACTATGCTATATTGGTCGCATCTGATTGGTGGATTAACGTCTCGTTCACTTTATCTACGGTTCAGTCAGTTTGCTCCAGCAAGTCTAGTGGTCAGATTTTGTGTTTGCAATATGGACACCCAGCGTTCAGTTCCCGTCGGGGACAACACATGTTTTCTTTTATTTTTTTAAGGGTTATGTTTGTTTCCATTTGTAAATTTGGGTTAGTTTCAGTTAGTTTTGTTTAGTTGCGCCCCGAAGCGAGCGGAGGGCCATGCGTGTAGAGTTAATAGTACAATTCAATTCAACTCATTGCACCGCAAAGAAATCGGTAAACTGAAAGCTGATTAGTTACCGTGATAGATATAGCTCTAAGTTTCCTTTGTACGTATATATTTGTCAAATATTTCACTACATACACTCGGCGCAACCAAACAAAACTAACCTAAGGCATGCCCAAAATGAAGATAAAAACTAAAAAAATTTGTATTTTCGACTGATAAATTTGTTCTCTCTCTTTTTCTCTCGCCCTCTCTCTCTCTCTCGCGCTCTATCTATATCTTTCTTTCTCTCTCTCTCGCTCTATCTCTTGCTTACTATTTAGAAGCATGATACAGAAACGTTTGTAAAAAAAAATCAAAATTTTGGGCATGCCTTGGGTTAGTTTTGTTTGGTTGCGCCCCGGAGCAAGCGAAGCGAGCGGAGGGCCATGCTAACCCAAACAAACCAAGTCCCGCCCATTTTGATTTATAACCGTTGCTCGCTAGAGGCGAGTCTGGAATGGATTTCGATTACGAAATTGCTAGGCTTCGCGCATGCTCATTTTTTGACAGACATTTGGCTAAATGAATAGTAGCTAATCCCCACGCAAAACAAATGATTCAAGAACGAGTTTCGTTATTTACCCGTGTCTATACGCTGTAGCGAAATGGTTCCAAGAGGCTCCAGTGGTATGATTCTGGGTTTCCGATATGGCGTCTCGTGATCGATTCCTGTCGGTAGCAAGAGACTTTTTTTTGAGGTTATGTTTCTTTTTGTAAATTTGGGTTAGTTTTGTTTAACTGCGACGCGGAGCGAGCGTGGCGAGCGGAGGGCCAGGAGGTCATTTGTTTTGCGTCAGGTTTAGCTGCTAGTGGTAAAGGGCGGTCACAAAATATAAATCAGGGGAGTGCAACGATGCCAATTCTGCCAAACAAATAAAACTAACCCAAATTTAAAAAAAAAGCTTGCCACCGACGGAAATCGAACTCTGAATCCTACCATTGCACCACTAGAGCCACTAGAAGCAATTTGCTGAAACGTAAAAACATGGGTAATTCTATACGTTTGGAATTGGCAACGTTGCGCTCCCTTTCAGTTGTACTGTCAAAAGTGTCAAACTGTCAAACATAACCATCATAAAATAAATAAATAAAAGTTTTGCTTTGAACTTTTCGTTATTTCGTTGGACTTTAAAGATCTGTTTAATTTATAGTGCTATTGATTATAAGGCAAATTTAAAAAAATGAGTTACCGCTGCGTAAAATGTGAAACCAGTTACAGTAACAAATCAAATTTGATAAAACATTTAAGAAGGTTTCATCCCAAAGACGTCTCAAAATTAGCACCCTTGCACTATAAAAAGAACTCGAGCTCACCAGACTCTAAAATCCGATGTAATATATGTGCCAAAACATTCAATCATAGGCAGAGCTTAAGAAGACATTTAATGAAAACTCACATTTCTGATCCAAGTTCCGATCAAACACTTCAAAGTGAAATCCCCGTAAAGAATCTAAAAAAGTGCCCTTTATGCGATTATGGTGCTTCTTTTAGAAATGAATTATTAGAGCATTTTTTAAATGTACATGATATTCCGCTGCTGTTGCGTAATTTAAATTTTTCCGCAATGACAGAATTCAATCATTGGAAAGGTAGGTTTTATTTTAAACTTTACATTACAGGACTGAATAAGACATTTTTTAGAGGAAATGGAAAACGAAACCAATTCAAGGTTTGTAATAAAGAACACGGAGACCTTTCAGTCCCATAAATCAATACATTATGCCTGTCACCGCTCGGGAAATTATGTTCCAGAGGGAAAAGGGTTTCGTCACCTTAAGAAAAGGGGATCTTGCAAGATAAATGCTTACTGCCCAGCAAGTATAAAAGTAATCATAGAAAATGCTGGGGATATAAAAGTTATCTACCTTGAGTCTCATGTTGGACATGACCTTGACATAGGTAAGTGTGTGACACTTGTACTTTTTTAAAATAATATTTAATTTTTTATTGCTCTCCATTTAAGGCCACCTGCATCTGACAAAATCAGAACGAGACAGTATCGCATCTAAGATTGCTGCAAACATCCCATTTGATGAAATATTGGATGGGATTCGTGATTCGATGACTGATAATAATTCATTGAAAAGAATCCATCTTCTGACAAAAAAAGACTTGTTTAATATAGGAAGTAGATACAATTTATGTTCTTCACCGCAAGAAAGTGAGTTTGTTGATTGTCATGAAAATGATGAATCTGATGCAGAACAACTAGTTAAAAAACCAAAAACAGAATCCTCAATTGAGGAGCGACAGCAAAGCCTCCTGATGCAGTTTCAAGGAATTTTATATTCTGGTCATTCACATGAAACATTAGATGCCATTGAGAATGTTCTAAATTCCCTGCCTCCAACTTTAGCTGCCATAGATAATAACGATAATGAATAAGCATATGTTTTCATCTTCTAATAAAAATAATGTTTATAATGAAAAAATTGAAGCTCAAAGGAGATTTCGGTCTACAAAAAAGGAATTTAAAAAACGTGTTTTATCTTTCAGAAAACCTTACCAATGGGAATCAAATACTATAGATATACAAATTCTATCAAATATTATACATTAGCATAAAGAATACCTAATTTCTTATCATAGTGCCTATTTTTATTATTATTTGAAATATAGGGTGGTCCAAAAACAAACGGGAATTTTGTTTTTGAGCTGTAACTTTTTTTTTTTGGTTGGCCGATTTTCTTTTGTTTTGGAGTTTTTGAAAGCAAGATGAACAGGCTAATAAATCAAAATAAAATATTTGACATTCAAAAAAAAAATTATGTTGGCGGATTTGTTTTAAAAGGACCTAATTTTGAATAGCACTGGAACCATCAAGTTTTTTAACTCCATTTGTTTGTGCACATTATAAGTAAGACCCCTACAATAAAAAACGGTTAACAATAAAGTAAAATAATTGTATTTTTTGAACTAAAATCAAAGATTTGATATTTAAGCTCTAGAATTTTTTCTAGTCGACAAATTTTCTTTATTTTGACCTTGTTTGGAAGATAAATATGCTGGCTATGGTATGGTGGGGGGGTCGCTTGGCATGATAATGATCTTTTGTGTATACTTTCGAGAACCTCAGAATATTTTGAGCGTTGAGCTTTTGTACATCTCCAGGTGCCACAAGGGCATTTTCGAGATGTCTCAACCTTTGGTGAGTCAATGCCTGACATTCGCAGAGCAGGTGCTCTGACGTTTTAGCTATAATTTGGCATAATCTGCATTGTTCGTCAGTGTTTTTATTTATTTATTCAGTACAGTACGCCACAGAGCAAGCTCCAAATGGTACATGAAACACAAACTTAAACATTACAATATATAAAATTTGAAAACGTACAACGAAAAACATACAATATATAAGGAAGAAACAAAATAAATTAATTAAGAGACCAGACGCTTTAAAGAATAAAAACTAATATTAAAAATGTCAATGTGGTTAAATTTTCTATTATATATGGATAACATTTGGTCTGTGAAAGCCCTTTGTCCATAGTTGGTCCGGTGGGGCAGGTGCACACACAGTAGCTGGTGTCTCGTAGTTCTTGCAGGCACCTTGAACTGCACAAGACTCAACAACTTTGGGCTCTCAATCTGTCCATGGATCAATTTGTGCAGAAAAAATGCGTAGTAATTATGGCGGCGTTCTTCAAGCGACTTGAGGCCACACAGCAAGAGCCTTGTTTCGTAGGTGAGGTCTTGGTACGGAAAGCGATGTTTAAATAGGAGATATTTGGAGAATTTGTTCTGGACTTTTTCCAGTCTGGGTTTGTGACATAGATAATTCGGGTTCCAAATGACACAACCATATTCCAAAATGCTTCTTACCAAACAGTTGTAAAGGGTAGTAATTGCTTTGGTGTTTGATGTGTTCCTCTTTATAAACCCCAATAGCCCAAAGCTTTTTGCAACAATCTGATCTCTGTGTGAATTGAATGAGAGATCTCTATCAAACAATACACCCAGATCATTGAAAGTTGATACGGATTCGAGTGTTGTTTCATTAATATGATATTCTGTTTGAACGGGCCTATTGATTTTATAAAAACTAATCTTCTTGCATTTATTAACATTAAGATTTAAGAGGTTCTTGTCACACCAGAAGAAAACACGATCAAGATCTGACTGAATGTCGAAAGATGATTTATTAACTGTGGAATAAAATTTAAGATCATCTGCGTACATCAGGAACTTAGATTTTTTAAAACAAGTTGTAATATCGTTAATGAACAATGAGAAAAATATCGGACCTATATGAGGGCCTTGTGGAACACCCGGTACCGTCCGTAACTTCTTTTGAGGCGACACTTCCAACTAGCACTCGTTGCCGCCGTCCATAAAGGTAGCTTTTGATCCATGTAAGATAGTGTGAGCCAATTCCAATGTTTGAAAGCTTATAAAGGAGAAGTTTGTGACACACACTATCAAAAGCCTTAGCAAAGTCAGTATATAATACATCGATCTGGTGCGGCCCTGCTTCAAGTTTTGTTGTCAGGAAATTCTGGTAGACGGCTAGATTAGTAGAAGTTGAGCGGCCTCTGAAGAATCCATGCTGGTTCTCAGTTATTTAATTCTTATAAGTTTCAAAGATTTCGTCAGTGATGATGGATTCTAAAATCTTTGGTAGAGCTGATAGCATGGATATACCTCTGTAATTCCTAAAGTCTGTCTTGTCACCAGTCTTTTAAACAGGGAAGAGTGTGGACTCTTTCCAGGAGGAAGGAAAAACCCCGTTAGTGAAGGTACTTTGAAACAGAGAGCATTGTCTTAAGGTGGTACCTCCAGGGCCCATGTCCAGTGAGAAGGTTTACGACCAGTTTTATCTCATTTATTTTTGTAGCTTGAGAAGCTTTTTTGTGTAGTTAGGTGAGTGAGAGATGAGTCTGCCAAGGTGCATTGGCCCAATGTGTCTCTTTCCGCCTTTTTCTCCAATTTCTGAGTTCATTCATTACGTGCCCCCTAGTGATGCCACAGATTGGTTCAGGCCTACAAAAGGCAGTCTGTGAGCCATTCCGTGCGAGCTGGTCAGCGGCTTCGTTGCCTTCCACACTCGTGCCCTGGTGCCCACATTAGGGTGAGTCTGTTTCTGTTTGCCAGTCGATTAGCAGCCATCCGACAATCCGACACCAGGGGAGTTGGTTCTGCTAGATGCTAGCGCTTTTGAGGCTGCTTGACTATCTGATAGGATATAGATCTTTCCACCTCTTAGGCCTTTTTTGGTACATTCAGGCTATATTGATAGCATTTCCCCTGTATTATTACTGTCTTCGATTACCACTTCAAAGGAGTGATCAAAATGAAGTTTTGTTTTCATTGTATCGGTTGGTATTCAGACTAGCAATCGATAATAAAAAATTTTAAATTAAGGGAAGAGTCAAAAAGGTTGGACTTCTCTAAAAATTATCTAATTTTAAATAGCGCTGGAACTTTGTTGAGAGACCCTGTATGATTGTTTCCATAAAATTCTTTAATTTCATCATTTTCAGAGGTAAGTTTATAGAGACTTTTTTTAGACATTAATAAAAAAAAATCCCATAAACACAAAATCTAACCCAAACGTTAATCTAGGCCCAAATGACTGTAATGAATACTTTTCGAACATAGCAGAAAACCTGTTAAACTCATTGCCTTCAGCAAATAATTATTTTACCTTCTATTTATAACATAGCAACAGAGCAACATACAAAAACCTAACTTAAAATTTACTTTCCATGAGGTAACTCAACAAGAGGTACATAGAGCATTAAATAACATACAAAAGAAGCACAGTAAAGATTTCTATGACTTGAATGTTGTGCTGATGCTGATACAAGCGCTCGGTGTGTGGCTTGGTAGTCCACTTTTAATGATCTTCAATAGATGCATACAGCAAGGCGTCTATCCCAAGGAATTTAAGATCAGCAGAACAGTTCCCATCTTTAAAAGTGGCGACCAAACATCTCCATCAAATTACAGACCTATTACACTAATTCCTGTATTTTCAAAAAATTTTGAGGTCCTTTTAAAGGATCAACTGTGTACATACTTTGAAAGGAATGATCTGCTGATAAAGGAACAATTTGCTTTTAGGAAAGACAAATCCACCACCCGAGCAATAGTTAGCCTTTGTGACTTCATAGTTGAGGGCTTTGAATAGGGACAGATTGTGGCTTCAACTTTCAGCGACCTCTCCAAGGCCTTCGACTGCGTATCGCACGATATCCTTTACGAAAAACTTAGGAACTGGATGACCTTAGTTTAAGGCTCTTGTGTGGGTACCATTCGAATCGCAAACAGATCACTGAAATAAATGGTGAACGGTCTAAGGAAAGGGTTATGTAGCATGGTGTTGTCCAGGGATCAATTTTGGGACCATTGCTGTTCCTAATCTACGTCAATGATTTTGCGAGTGCCCTGCCATCATGCAAGATTGTAGAATTTGCTGACGATAACAACTTTTCTATAAAATCTAAATCTATGGAAGAAGCAAGAATTGAGATGGCCCGGCATACTGAGACTGCTACTGATTGGTTTCTTTCAAATCTTTTAAATGTTAACTTAAATAAAACTGAAACCATGATGTTTTCTTTAAAAAAAACTAACATCCCATAAAACCCTGGATAAATCAAATTCTTTGGAGTAACTCTGGATGCAAACACCTTTGAAAGCCATGTTAACATCATATCAAAAACCTATCCTCAGCAACATACATTATTCGTAATATTTCAAAAATCGTTGACATGGAAACATTAAAAATGGCATATTACGGACTTTTCCATTCTGTATGCGTGTACGGGTTACTGGCCTGGGGACATTCGGCGCACGCCTCTCGTGTCTTTGGCCTGCAGAGAAGAGCAATCAGGATAATAGCTGGAATTAAGTACCGCATTAATGCTAAACCTTTCTTCAAAAGTCTAAAGATCTTGACACTTCCAGCACAATACATCCTTGAGGCTCTCCTGTATCTTCGAAAGAACCTCTCTGGCTATACCTCGGTTCAAGAGACCCATGACCACAATACACGTCAATGCCTTAACATACAAGTCGATTTTTTGCGCTTAAAAACCTCCTGGAATGCAACACGCCATTATGCTCCTACATTTTTTAACAAGTTGCCACATAATATTAGAAATATTCCTCTAAATTCTTTTAAGCATTAAATAAAACAATTTCTTATAGAAAAATGCTTTTATTCAATTGAGGAATTCATGAGCTATCAGGTCACAGAGCTGGATTTTTAATGTGTATAATATTTTGTATCTGTGTATAAGTGAAAGTATTTTAACATTGTGTTCTGTAAACTTGTTTCCTTACATGTATGTATATTAATCTATTGACAATGTTATAAAGCTATTGTAAGTTTTTTACGTAAATATATGAACTATGAACTAACTGCTAAATTTTATTTTTTTTATTTTTAATCGTCGGCTTTTTTACTAATATGTCAAACAAGATCAAAATAAACAAAATGTGTTGATTCGAAAAAATGATGGAGCTTAAATATTAAACCTTTGATTTTGCTGTCAATGTAAAAAATTAAAATTCGATATTTCAAAAACTACAATTATTTCACTTTGTTGTTAACCGTTTTTTACCCTCCTAGGGTCCTAGTCCTTGTTCTGGATTTTCAGAGCATCACCTCGTGGATCATTTTGTGGATTTTTCTGAGGCCTCTATGGTCATCCTTCCTATGTTCCTGGTTATTTCCTACGTCCTCGTCGTGTACGTGAATTTCGTCGCTGTCTCCTGTAGTCTCTGTTCTAGCGGTCTTGTCCCGGCTTCTCTGTACAGTTGTCTCGTCTTGAAATCCTCCCATCTGTAGTTCATGATTGTGCGCAGTAGTTTCCGTTTCAGCGTGTGTAGCTTCTCCTTGTTGGTTTTCGCTGCGGAGCAGCTCCAAATCGGCGCGGCCTACATGATTATTGGCCAGACGTAGGTGTTGTACACTCTGGGCTTGATGTTCTTGTCCAGTCTTGACTGCGGCATGATGTATGTGAATATTGCGCTGGCTGCTATTCCTGCTCTTCTCCTGGTGCCCTGTATATGGTCCTTGAACGTCAGCTTCTTGTCCAGTGTGACTCCTAGGTACTTGACGGTGTCCCGTTGATTGTGATGTGTGTCTTTTCTCTCTTGCACTTCTGGTTAAAGTTGATGTGTTGCGTTTTGGTCTCGTTTATCATCAGCTTACATCTCTTGAAGTATTCCGCTATCTGCCTGACGTGTTGTTCTATTTGCTGTGTTGCCGTCACTTGCTGCGTTGATGATGTGTTGTAGACTGCTACATCGTCCGCGAAGAGCGCTATCTGGTTGTTCTGCTTCCTTGGCACCGCGTTGATGTAGATGTTGAACAGCGTCGGCGATATCACGCTTCCTTGGGGGAGTTCTTTTCCTTGATTCTGTCCCGTTGATCAGTGTTGTTGTCCTGTCCTTTAGGTAGCTCATGACGGTCTTCGTGATTGCCGGCGTGATTCCTGCTTCGTGCATCGTGGTAGCCATGGGCTCCCTCCATACGGTGTCATAAGCCTTTTCTAAGTCCAGGTGGTGTTGTTTCTTATCATTGCCTGGTCCACTATCCTCGCAAGCTGCATTGCTGTCGATTTTCCTCGCTGGCATCCGAACTGTTCTGGTATGATGGTTCCTAGTGTTTGGAGCTCCGCGTTGATTCTTTTGTTGAGCACTCTGTCGAAGACCTTTCCGAGGGTGGGTAGCAGGGAAATGTACGATGAGATTTGGCTCCTGCCCTTTCCTGGTTTGGCGATGACGATGATCCTGGCTGTCTTTCATGTCCTCGGGAAGTAGTGTAGTCTGGCGGAGGCATTGATGATGTACGTCCGCTGGACAAGGGCTTTATTCGGCAGGAACTTTGCCTCCTTCATGACTATTATGTCCGGTCCTGGCGCTTTGTACGGTCTAGCTTTGCTTATGATCCTCTTTAGCTCCCTGGGGTTCGTGTTTATCCTGTGCGTGTCCGGCAGCGGCAGCGCTTCGATTTCGTCCGTTGTCCTCTGAACTCTTCTTCTTGTCCTGTCGTCTGACAGATTCTCCGTCGGGCTGCTGCTATTGGCAAAGTGTTCCATGAACGCCTCCGCCTTCTCTGTCCTGTCCACGATGATGTGTTCTACGCCGTCTCTTGTCACTTTGATAGGTGGGACTGTCCAGGGGCTTTTGCTGCTCTTCATTTTCTTGATGTGCTTCCATATGTTGTTTTCAGGCTAGCGGCTGTGTTGTATGAATCCAGCATGGCTCGGGTAAGTTCGCATTCTTCCAGGTAAGCTGTTCTGTCGTTACGGTCACGTGTATTTTGATATGTCCTGCGTAGTTGGTTCCATATTCTCGCGATCTGTCCCTGGATATGTAGGGGCGGCTTGCCTTGCTTGAGGTCCGAGTTCCAGGGGATGTTGTGTGTGGGATAATTTCACGTTTCAACATATTTTGGTGTCAGGTGTGGGATAATTTCACTTTTCAACATATGTGGTGCCAGGTGTGGGATAATTTTGCGTTCTGGCATATTTAATGTCAGATGTAAGATAATTTTCCGTTTCAAGATATTTGATGTCAGGTATGGGAAAATTTCGCTTTGTTACATATTTAGTATCAGATATGGGATTATTTTGCGTGTCAACTTATTTGATATCAAGTGTAAGATAATTTCGCGGTTTAACGTATTTGGTGTCAGGTGTGGGATAATTTTCCTTTGCGGTATTCATCATTAAGAACATCGGCCAACTAAAAAAAAAATAGCTCCAAAACAAAATTCCGATTTTTTTCTTGGACCACCCTTTATTTGGGTTAGTTTAACTAACCCAAACTAATATTATTTTAGTTGTTTGTTTTATGTCGTAGACTAGATATTAATTTTTTTTTCACGTTTCTTTCTTTGACAATAATAATTTAGGACTATGTTCTTGAATTCATATTCTTATTGTATAAAAATATGTATAGGTTATGGATAGGTAGTTGAAAAAATATAGTATATTTAATTTATTTTACATTTGGTAATCTTTATTTATCCATTATCCCCTATCTCCCTTGAAAAATTACAATAGAACGCACAATAAACCATCTTGCATTATAGGAGGTAGTGGTTTAAATTTAGCGCCATAAACCCAACAACTTGTGTCTAGCCGCAGCACGGCAACTAGTAAGTCCAATGAAACGTTGGCCAGAGCATTGTATTTCAAAGGCCAGAGTATCTTGAAAGCAATTCATTGCCCTGTGAAGGCATGCGCATTGTTTATACCGTATTGTAAACTGCTATTCGGTGGTGAAAAGACAATGACATGGGTAAACTGAGGGCTAAATGGTTGCTCTGCTATGGCTAGACAAAAATAAATCAAGAAGTCGGGATCGGAGCTCCCGGCAAGGGCTAGACGTTGGTCTTTTGAATTTTGGTGGATTGTTCTCAGCGAGCCTGGTGGTGCAGTGGTTAGATGCTGTGTCTGTGATGCGGCGGCCCGAGTTCGATTCCCGTCAGTGCCGACCGATGTTTTGTTTCTTTTATTTTAATTTGGGTTAGTTTTGTTTGGTTGCGCCCCTAATAGAGCGAAGGGCCATGCGTGAAGTGAAATACTAGTCAACGTTTCATAGGAATCCTATGATACACATGAAGCTTTGCAATGAAAAATTAAATCCATTCCGGTTCAACTAAACGCTTGTTAGTATTACTATCGAGAAAGAATATTACTGTATAAAAGACACACAGAAAAGCCTTTTTGAGCGGTTTTTTACACATGAATATGAAATAATTTACATTGTTATTTGAAATATTTGTTTAGGATAGGTATTTCTAGGGTGGCCATGATGGTAGATTTTGAATTCGTAAGGAAAAACATGGCCGATAAGTCTAGCATATCAATTTTCAGCCAGTTTTATTGTAGGTATACATAATATGCGGTGAAATACTTGTTTTGCTTTCATACTGCGCCTGCAACTCACTGTAAAGGCAAACGTAAACAAACGAGATGCTAATAGTTAGGACAAAATATCGTTCTCTTTTCTTCATTAGTATAGCCTCTTGCAATGTAACAAAGTGAAACGGCGAAATAAGCTTCTCACCTGTGACGACGACCGCCCATCCGCTGGTCCATTGGACGGCGTTCAGTTGACTACACAGTGGGCTAAAATCCAAATACGCAATGCACACAAATTATTGTTTTCTTCATTGAACAGTTATATAAACAAAGACCTAAAATAGCTTTTAATAATTTTTCAGAAGTTCCTAAACAGTATTTGCCAGATTCCAGAATTTCATTTAGAAAGTAACCATTACAAAATATATCTGGAGGGATATAAACAGGAATTTTGTAAATCAAACTATCCAGAGGCCGAAGAGTTGTCGCATACTATTTCTAAAGAACTGGATGATGCTTCTCTTGATCTATATAGTAATGTTATCAAATTTTATGCCAAGAAAAATGCTAAGAGAAAGGAGAAAGTGAACAGGCAGGAATTCATAAAGCAGCAGGACCAAGAAAAGCTGAAATTAAGTTCAGGTTTACTTTGGTCAAAAAACATATTGCGCTACGAGACTAGCGAGAGTTTAATTGATGAGTTGCTGAAAGGGGATAAAAAAGAAAATACTAAGCCAGTGTCTGTCAGGCCAGATTCAAGAGACTATAGAGAAAAACAGGTTGGGTTTTGTTACGCACTAATCAACATTGGAAATGACGCTTCCGATATGGCAATATTAGAAAGTATATTGCGTACATTAGCTAAGAATGTTCATCTTGAGAAGTTTGAAATGAAGTTGCTACTCGATTTATGGCTATTGGGGGGTAAGCATTTTTAAATTCCTTCTTATGGTACATAATATAATATCATATCATTCACTATTTCAGAACACCATCATCTGGATTTGGCCAAGATTATCACAGAAAATTTTCCATTTGTGATAGAAAAGTTAGTCATCCAGTTTTGCACCGATATAATAAAACTTGAGGACAGTTCTGAAATATCTGCATATTTTTCTAAGTTAAGTGTTGATCCGAAAATCATAAGACTTAGAGAAGTTTGTACGAAAAATCTTGGTCTTTATTGTAAACTTAAAAACCTAATCTACGAACTTTATGTTCTAGGTTATTGCAATCAAAATATCTATAGGTTATGTGATTATATAATTTAAACTTTCTATATAAAATATTGATTTTTCTTTTTAAATATTAACTTCGTCGTTTGACTTTTATATCCAGTTTTACATGATCACGTTCTGCCTTCCAGTCAGATCATATCAGCGAGTTTTTGATTAAAATTTTAGGTAAATGAAAAATTTTTTCATGTCAGCACACATAAAAAAATGCGTTGACACATGTCAAAACTGTAGCACGGCACATATAACAACTTGCCGTGACTGTAGTACAAAAAAAATACAAAAATTATTGTCTGGACAAGACGTTGCCCCTACCGCATCACATTGTTGACAAAAATGTCTAATATTACGCTTTACATACGGCCCTCCGCTCGCTACGGGGGCGCAATCCACCAAAACTAACCCAAGGCACGCCCAAAACGAAGAAAAAGCTGTTTACACATAATTTTTGAAATGAAAAAAAAAACATGTCTTGCCACTGGAATCGAACACGAGCCGCCGTATTGCAGACCCACCATATAACCATGCACTGAGCAACGGGTTAGTTGACAGCTATTCGCTAGACCTTAAAGATATGGTGTCTGTCAACAATGCAATGCGCGTGCAACTCCGAAGCCCGCTGATGCAGTACGGGCAACGTCTTCTTAAATCTGGTTTTAAGATACTCAACCATAATTAAAAATAACAGCACAGTAAAGGTAGATGTTAAAATTCACAAAACATCTGTGAGAAAACACTTTATCCTAGGAAATAGAAAGGCAATTAGCTAAAAGCACAACCAAAACATAGAAGGAGCAATGGCGAAGCGAAGGCCTTTCGTCGCGCAACGACGTCATAGCTATGTCGGTATGGTGACCGCAGGGGCGTTTTAAGATCCTTTACAGTCATACGCCACTATGTTATTTTAGCCGCTTCTGATTGGTGGAATAACGTCGCTTTCAGTTTATCTACACTCCACTCAGTTTGTTCCAGCAGGCCTAGTGATCAGATTCTGCGTTTGGAATGCGGAGTGACGTTAACCCACCAATCAGAAGCGACTAAAATAGCATAGTGGCGTATGAAGGTCACACGTGTCAAGGATCCTATTATGCATCGCAGGGCACGGGGCGATAGTAAGCGAACATTGGCTTGCGTGGGAAGTAACCATCCTTCTCTGGTTTATTCTTAGACAATGGAAAAAACAGTTTATTATTCTTGATCCAAGGATACCCTAATTAATTAGGCGTTTTCTTTAATTCGCCGGGTCCGGTGAATCATCGATAGGCAAGGTATCCTCTTACTCCATGCTACATTTACCTTCAATTTCACTTTGAAGTGGAAGTGACAGATTGCTGCTTGCTAAACAGAAAACATATGATACCATTTGCATTCAAGGTCATGTCAAGTCGATATCGAATTACTGGCTTTCAGAACTGCCAAATTTGGAGGTTAGTAGTAGTAGTAGTAGTAAAGGCCATCACAGACACTTCGCATAACATCGTAGCGTAAGAGCATAAGGGTTTTCGACCAATCACAGCCGATATATCGAGCGCTATATACCTTTTGCATAAGAATTATCCGTAAGAATGAATAATTACGTAGCTTGTGCTATGCGCGGCCAATTAAACACTAGTTTTAGTCATTTGTTCGTTCGATATATCGGCTATGTTTGGTCGAAACCCTTATGCTCTTATGCCACGATGTTATGCGAAGTGTCTGTGATGACCTTAACACACTCTGTTGGCAGTTGCGTGGGCAATTCAGCCAGTAAAGACCCCTGTCCGGGCTTAGCAAGAGCTGGAGCAACCCTTCCAGACTGGTTACACCCTGGTGGACAGAGATACTATTTTTTAGAACCTCCAGTAAGTCGAGTATGAACTCCTGGAAGCTCCGACTTAAACATGCACGGCTTGTTTTAAGGTTAGAACACCACCGGCTGGACGTTCACAAGCATTTAAATCTTGTACATACACGGGGCTCAAACCCCCGGCTTGTTTTAAGGTTAGAACACAACCGGCTGGACGTTCACAAGCATTTAAATCTTATACATACACGGGGCTAAAACCCCCGGCTGGACGTCCGATTCTTCCTCGAGGAATCAAAACGGTCCCCGAACGCTCACCACTCGCCCCTCAAACTAATCATATATGTATATAAAGTTGAAGACGAAAGGGCCGATACCCGACACGTGTTCACTCGACCGAGAACGAACCGGAAGTCCATTTGGAGGTCATGTTAAATCTTCTGTTCTCTTGTTTTTGTTTATTTATCAGGGCTTGGTTCATTTGAAAAAGTAGAATCGATAATCATATTTCGTTTAAACGGTAAATCGATTACTCTTTGAAAATGTTTATATATAAAATATAGACAAATCCATATCTGTAATAAAGAAATTGGGCATTAATAATTGACGTTTCTTGAATTGAATGTAATGATACTTATTACCAACCGATCTATCAATTTCTAAGCTGAATAATTTAATATGAAATCGAATGTAAATAGGAATATGACAAGGAAGACATCAAATTGTGAATTAAAGAAAGCCCGTCAGTGCCAAATCGGTGTCTTTAGCGCGATAGTACAGAAACGCCAAGGTACAGACCCCGAGTCCCAAGTTTGGATTTGAAGCATCGCGCGTGCGTGTTCACGAATTTCTCTTCCCGATTTCACACGACGTTGGCCGAATGTATTAGAATTGCTTGTCTATATGGCCCAGCGAAGTGTCCTCAAGAGCTCTCGTGGTCTTGTGGTCAGATTCTGGATTTTCGATATAGCGTCTTGCGTTCGATTCCGGTCGGTGGCAAGAGGTATTTTTTACTTTTTTAAGGTTGTGTTTGTTTATTTTTGTAAATTTGCACGCATGTCCCTTCGCTCGCTACGGGGGCTCAAAGAACAGGGAACAGGAACTAACCGAAACTAACCCAAGGCATGCCTAAAATGAAGAAAAAATACTCTTTACAATTTTTTGTAAACCGACAAAAATTGAACACCGGGCTGCTGGATCACATGCCCGGCATCTAACCACTAAACCACCAGAGCACTTCCAGACGATTCATTGCACCGCACGCACAGACATCGGTAAACTGAAGGCTCATTAGGTGCCGTGCTAGGTCTAGCTCCAAATGTACCTGGACGCTTGTGATAGTACATACATCTACCCTACCGTTCTGTTTTAATGGGCGAAGCGAGGGAAAACGTATGGCCCTCCGCTCGAAGTGACGTTTCCCGAACCCCGGTCACAAGCCTTTGGACTTGCGCGCGCATTACCTTGTTGACAAACACCATATCTTTATGGTCCAGCGAATTGCTTGCAAGTGATCTCGTAGCTCAGTGGTTGAATGCTCTGTTTCGATTCCAGCGGCAAGACAAGCTTTTTTTTAAGTTATATTTGTAAAACGTTTTTTTCTTGATTTTGGGCATGCCTTGGGTTAATTTTGTTTGGTTGCGCCCCGGAGCGAGCGGAGGGCCCTGCGTGAAGTGAAAATGAAATGTAAAACAACTCTGAAGTCCTCTGACTCGGTCCCGGCAACGTCTTGTCTCCGCTCGCTCAAGGCATGCAACCACACAAAAACAACTCAAAGCATGCCCAAAATCAGTACTAAACTTGCAGAAAAAGTTACTCGCTTTGTTTTTATATTTTTCAAATTTCATAAATTCTGTCACTTTTGTGCATTCCTATTGGTTTAATTAAGGGTATTAAGACCCATAAGGAAATTTTGGTGTAAATGTAGTTTAGCGTCCATTGGCAGCGTTTCGTCCGGTCCAGATTAACCACGACAGGGTAGCAAAAAGTGAACCATATCAAAGTAAACTAAAACTAGACCGTCGACTCAGCACAGACCATATAAACCCTGCTTTAAAGTGAATCTCAAATCCTAAGTACCAACGTATACCTTAACATCATTTGTAATTTTTATATAGTAAACAATTAAATTTTAGTAACAAGTTTTATTTCCCCAATATTATATTACAGCCACTACTATTTTCCGCCTTACGCTTTAAACCTTCACCACTCACCAGTATAGTCATCCTAATTACATAACGCCATGACTCGAATCTGCTGCTGCGCCATTCGCCATCCAGGGTTGTCACGTCCTCGTCCATTTGAACGTCGCGCGTCGCCTTTTCAAAATTTGCTTGTTACGATATCATAAAACAGTATTAATCCAATACCGACTTATCTCAGACTGCTCGGACGTGTTGATCTTGCAGCTTGGTTTAATGGGTATATTAATTACTGAACACACTCTGTTATTCTATATTGACGTTGAGAGGGGCTGTCATCTGTCATTCTCATTTTGTCATTCTTCAGTCAGCTGTTTAAAAAAATGATATAAATTGAGGTTATGGTAAACGATTTCAGTTCAAGTTCAAATTTGAAATAATTTATTTGCGGCATTGCGGCAAGCTTCAATTAAATAAGTGCTTGAAAATGGCAGTAAATACGATTTTATTTGATTTTTCTATCGATCCAAACTTAGCGAGGAATGAATCCTCTTTATCCATGTTAGCGAGCAATATCCAGAAGGTACTGAAAGATTTTCTGTCCAATTTAAAAGTGGTTAACAATTTCAGTTTTGATGGGAGCTTGGTACAAATCTTCACTGCGGACGGTGGGGCTCTGGTGAATTTAAGGATCTTTTCTAATGGGCTGATTATTCTCAATATCGACTATTTTAAAGGTGACAGAGATGGCCCGTTGATGAGTCCAAATGTAAGTGGAATTAAGTGGTCATACATTTATTATTTGACAAATACTCTGCTTGGAGATGTAGCAATTAAATATTATTAAAATAAATTAGGTCAGTCGGCTATGTTGTTTAAGTTATACAATAATTACTTTATTCGCTTATTTATTAATTTTTTATTCAAATTAAAATATTCACTGTAAGTGTGTATTACGTTTAAAATATATGGCAATACTTCCAATTGGATTCCATTCAACTGAAAACAGTGATGAACTATGCATTTGCTATAACATGTGGAATGTTTTAAACAAGCATTGTTCTTTGAACCTTGTCTGAGCACATATCAGGTTTCTAAGGGCCTATTTGGAAATACTGGAATAACCTCTCGAAATATTGCCACCCTATATTAGTACAATGTTAACATACCTATCCATGGAATTACAATGATACAATCTTTTGTTTCAGCTAAGTAAACTTTTTGAACAAAGGTTCTGCTTATCTGTTGATTCGTTCAGGTCAAAAACGTTTCCTCCTATAAAAAGAGGTATTCCTCTCGATGTATATCTTTCTAGTTCAGGTTCGAGTTTTTATCTTCCACTATGTCTCTTTAGCAAGTTTGTTTCTTTTAACCATTTTTATAATGCTAGAAATTTATATATTGGTTTCTCCCTGAAAAAAAATGCAAACACATAAGTCAGAGCATAAATTCATCACTTGATTGTCTGGCATTATGAAGAGGTTTTGTGTATTTTATATTTTCCCAATTACTTCTCCATTAAAATACTATGGTGTGTATTCAATTTTTTTAAATTGACATAATTTATTTTATTATTTTTTGTTTTATCTGATGCTTGGCATTTTAGCAGTTTTGTGTTAGTATATCAATTGGTGTCAGTAGTGGCATTATTTTAGTGTTTTATACTTCCATAATTACATGTTAACTAGTTTCGACTTGTTCATTATATAATTACTTAAGTTCAAATTGCATTTTGGTTTTTTAAACAAGTTTTACACATTTTCAGAAGCTTTGTAGTGTGATGTGTTCCTTTTTAGAGAATGAAATCTATTTTATCTACAGGAATATTTTAAGAAAAAGATGGGGTTTTAGCTCAACCATACAAAATGGTTATAAAGATACAGTTAATCATACTCGTGGGATATATACCAAGAGCACATTCCTCTGATGATATCCTAGTTTTATGACACACACACCCACAGACTTCTATTTCTTTAAATGTCGGTTAAAAAAGTGATCACAGGTACCGTACATTCAATTCTGATATCGTATTAACCATAGTAATTAGCAACATGCTTGTTGCACATAAATTCAGTGTGAACCTTATATCACTTTACTTAGTGCTACAAAAACCCCATCTGTACTAGGGTATATGTAGAACTATCTCTTCCAAAGGTATATGCACATTTTCATCAGTTTGTTAATTTGTTTTTATTTCTGCATGTATTTTCCCTCCCTATTTTAGACCTGTCATCAGTTAGAAAGAGACCTCAAAAAGAAGGTAGCAGAAATAAAAAGGACTCAAACCCTACCGACTTTGAAAAGGGGACTTTTTATTAGATACTATATTACTTCAGGTAGGTAGCTGCATGCAATGTGATATTGTTTAAATATAATTCTTGTGTGTATTATTAAATTGTTACCGGAGAATTATCCTCAATAATTGAAATGCAAATGCCATATTTTCAGTTTTAATTCCTAGTTTGGCAATCGATGATTGGCAATCCGGAAATATTTTTTGCACTATCTTGTGAAATTTCTGTATCTCTTGTGCAGAAGCAACTTTTCAAGATTTCAATATAAATGCTCATTACTGTCTTGGTAAGTATTTAGGTTTCTAAACGACAAAGTTGACTGATTAGCTATGACACCTTAACGCTAGTCAAGGGTTTGATTGGTATTGTTGTTCGCTCATTGAACTGGAACATTACAGCTTCCGGAAAAAGACGAGATCTTTACTACCATCACACCAGGTAATCAGCTTGCCTATAAGTAAGTGCTTGGTGATTGATGCAGTCAAAAGCCTTGGAGAAGGTAATACAAATTGAATCAACCGGACACCATGCCTCGTGGCTTTCACCAGAAAGGTATTAAGTACATAAAATAGGCCCCTGCCGATTTTGGAGAAAATGCAATGCTGATCTTTGATGAAAGAGGGGGTTATAATAAAACCATATAAGAGAATAGTTGGTAATGTTATTTTGGTGTCAATTCCAAGCAGTCTTGGTTTGGAAAATTTCAAATCAGTTCTGTACATTTAGTAAGTTACCTCTATAAAAGCAAATAAGTTTTTTAATGCAGGCCGGTTTATTGTGCAAAGTACTCAGACCCAGATTGTTACAAAACACGTATAAGTAATAGCACAAGGATATTAAAACTGATTTTAATCTTGATTTTTGTCGTTTTTCGCAGTTTATTGCTTATAAAACGGAGACCATTACTGTCCATTACCCAAGTCATACATTTTTATAAAATATGGTCAAATGAGTTATGGTATTAGTTAAGTAATTACAAAAAAATGAAAATATGCAAAATTATTCTTGGAATATTGGTTTAATGTTTAACTAATTTGATACTGAATGAGAATGGGGTTATATTAAAAGAACTGGTGAGCGACCATCTTACCAAGAGAGAGTCTTCTGTTTGCTTGTGATAGACAGATTTTCAATAGGCTTATTTACGAAGTAAATTTCATCACAATTGAATAGTAATGGGAAGATGGTACTCTGGTTCCAATAAAGAACCTTGGTTGATCCATTGACATTTCTAGAATTCAAGCAGGCTAACGCGGTGCGGAATAGTTTGAATAGAATCCTCGATTTAATATTCACAGAATCATGTCCTGGTGTGTCAGTGTTATCCAGTTGATCCATTACCTTCTTTGTCTTCTTGCCAGTGAAGGATTGGCACTTTCTCTTTCGAAGGACCTGATCGAGTTGCGGAAAGTAGATTTTCTTAAGAAATACTTTTGTATTGCCCTTAATGTCCTAGTTCCAGGGGCAAAATTTAATTTTTTGTCTCTAATTTTACCTAGTTTTGTTGAAAGATAAAATTCTCTACAAATAAAGATGTTCACCCTCTATAATGAAAAATTAGTCTTCGCTAACCTCTGATAGTAGTTGCATCATCTGACAACATATTGCTATAAAAAAAGTTTGTCTCTGATATACCGGTATTAAGATCTGCTTGTTATACCTATATAGTTGTTTTACACCGGTGTCTTATCAGTTTGTTATAAAATATGCCTAAACGCCCTAAAATAGGTAACACACAGAATATCATTTGTTTGATTATGTCTATAGTGAAGCTCAGTAATAAATTCACCATTTAATACCTTATATTTTGCTAACATAAAACCGAATTTATAATCTTAGGTGCAGGACCTTGAATCTTATTTGCTATATTCACAAGACATTATTTGCCTAGTGCAGGTAAAATGTAATGCATAATGTGTTATGATGGTATTTTATCCAATTTATCTAATTTAATGTAAGATAGCATTAATAGAATCAATTTTTAAGTAACCAAATTATTATTATCATTCAATAATTCGCTTTTAAACACCTCAGGTGAGCTACCGAATGGATCTAGTGATGGATTCCTATTTAATGATTGTAATGATCTCTCGGGCTATTAATTGCATAATCTGTACTGTGATTATCAATACAAAATAGATCATTAGGGTGTTTGAAGCGGATTTCATTTAGTAGTGTGGGACAATCTACGATTCCATTCACAATCTTATCCTACAATGAGAACTGACCAAATGCAGGTGATTTATGTTGAACCACCTCAATGTTCTGAATGTGGACATTATAAACGGATGGCAAGGATCTCACCAAACAACAGTAAAGTACTCTTACTGGCCTAAATAACAATAGTTGCCCAGTAGATCTTAGAATAAAACCCAAAACGTGCGCCTGTCAATGTGGAAAGGATATTGAGGGTCCCACAAAAGGCTTCTAACAAGATTGCAATATACAATTTTAATGGAGCGCATAGTAGCAAAATCAGAAGTATTTTGTCTAGTGAATCCCAACACCTATGATTGATGTTATGTGAGGAACAAATGATAACCTATTATCGAGAATAATTCCCAGATCATTTACGCTTTCACCTGATGGCAGAGTTGCACCACAATGAAGTACATAATGAAAATTAGTTTTAATTATACGACGAGAAAATATGATCGCGACACCAAGCGTCAAATCTGTGGACATCCTCCCGCAAAGCAATGCAGTCGTTAAGATCTGAGATTACCGTATATATTTTTAGGTCATCTGCAAACAGAAGGAACTTCGAGGACCAGAGGCGCGGTGAAACATCGTTTATTAAAACATTACATGGGAGCTCAGACTATGGACTCACACAGGAATTTCATTAGACAGAAAATTGTTAATTTTTACAATTTGAGTCCTGTCTGTAAGGTAGTTGTCCAACCAGGAGAGTAGGGGCCCATTTATACCCATCGTTTTAAGTAGTGTGCGGTATCAAAGGCCTTGGAGAAGTCCGTATAGATGAAATGGATTTCCTCACCACTCTCCAAGGCCCGTAATATAAACTGCGAATAAGTGAGGAGATTTAATTCAGTATTTCTTTTCGCACAGAACCCAAACTGCTGATTGATGATTTCTGGAGACAGTAATGAACGATAAGTTTTTATGCTGGACTTGTCTTCATTTTTATGTATTGGAACAACAAAACTTGTTTTCCAGAATTTAGGAAAAAATCCACTTTCCAATGATTTATTAAAAATAAGGTGTAAAGGCCTAGCGAGTGTAAAAGGGCAAATTTAAAGAAAGATAGGATGAATATTATTTATTTATTTATTTATTTATTTATTTCTTCAAGCCATACAATCGAATATCGACAAGGCGCCGTCAACTTAATAAAACTTACACTTAAAATTACAATTACAGAAAAATAAAATCTACAATAAAGATTACAATATACAAAACAAAACAAATCAAATCACAATGTCGCAACACACAAACCAATACAATGATAAAGATTAGAAATCAAATGAGTAGAGGCAACCTTCCTTAAGATCTTTTATAACATGCTGCTTAAATCTGTTAAAGTTTGTTATATTTCTTATTTCTGATGGTAGCTTCAAAAATGCTCTAATGGCTCTATATCGTGGTCCTCTTTCGAAAAACGTTGTTCGATGTTCAGGTATGTTAAGGCAATTCTCGGCTCTAGTACCAACCGATACATCACCCCTACGGTTCCTGTTGGTCAGAAATAGATCAGGATGTTTCTTCACAAACAAAACCAGCGCAAGAAAATAAAGGGAAGGTGCTGTTAAAAATCCAAGTTGCGTAAAATATGCCCTACAAGATTGACGGTAAGGCAATTTCAACATGCAGCGAATTATTCGTTTCTGGGCAATGAAGATTTTTTTTGCTCCTGAAGATGATCCCCAAAACATGATTCCATATGAGATTATAGACTGTACGTATGAGAAATAAAAGATACGTAGATTTTTAATGGATACTTGATCCCTTATAGAGCGAATCACCATGCATATGCTATTCAATTTAGATCGCAGGCATCCAATGTGAGCCTCCCAAGACAATCCACTGTCCACATAAACCCCAAGAAATTTCTCCCTCTCGACAATAGGTACAGACCTATGTTGCAGACCAACATACAGGGATGCGCTCCTGCTCCCGCCAATAATAAACTCCATGAGACCAGTTTTCTGTATGTTCAAGATAAAGTTGTTGGCCTCGCACCAATCAGACATGTGTCCGGCGGCCACAGTGCCAAGCTGAGACAGTTCGCCTCGGGAACCAGCAGACAAAATTACTGACGTATCATCCGCAAACTGACTTATCGCCCCAGGACACTGATCCCCGGACAAGTCATTGACATAAAGCAGGAACAGAAGCGGACCCAATATTGATCCCTGGGGCACCCCCTGAGACACCCTCAGAAGCGAAGATACACGCGGTCCAGCATCTCCTTCAACACACACACACTGGCTCCTATCAGACAAATACGATTTCAATAGTGAGGCACCCACTCCCCTCACACCACACGCTTCCAACTTGTTCAGGAGTCTGGGATGGTTTATAGTATCGAATGCCCTTGAGAGATCAAAAAATAATGCTGCCGTTATCCTTTTTTTATCTAGCTGATGAAAGATATGGTCGATAATATTAAAAATTGCTGCGTCCGTAGATTTCCCGGACCTAAATCCAAATTGATGTGGAACCAGCATCTTGTTTTGTTGCATAAATGTTATGAGTCGGTTATAGATTGCTCTCTCCAGAACCTTCGACACTGATGGCAATAAAGATACTGGTCTGTAATTGTCGATGTTGCCCCTGCTCCCTTTTTTAAAAACTGGGATCACCTTGGCTTTTTTCAAAGAACCGGGAAAAACACCCGTTAGGAAACATGTATTAATTATGCCAGTCAAGGGTTCAGCAACCAAATCAGCAACCTTCCTTAACAGAAACACCGGGACTCCATCCAAGCCAGCCGACCGCTTATTAGGTAGACGCCTTATAATGTCAGAGACCTCACAAACATCAACAGGTGTAAGAAAAAATGTTGGGTAAATTTTACTACTTCTGAAGGAATGGTTACTTGATCGGGTAGGATTCAAAAGAAACGCCTCACTAAACAATTCTGCAACCAAATCAGGTTCTTCGACTATTCCCTTAGATGTTTCAAGCCTGATGTATAATTTTTGATGCATCTTATTCGTAAGTTCATTAAAAATCCCCCAAACAGCCCGAACCTTATTCCGAGAAAGTTGAATTATATCATTGTGGTGATTCTTTCTCAACACAGAAATTCGTTTTCTATACATTTTCCTTTCCTTCTTGTACTGTTTTAAAATATTAGAATTGCCAGAATTTTTAGCAATGTTGTACAGGTCTCTAAGATACTCAGAAAATTTCCTGATTTCAGGAGTTACCCAATTCTTCTTTTTGTCCCTTACTCTAGAAGTCTTCAAAGGAAAACATAAATTAAAATAATAATTAAAGATGTTTCCAAATATTTCATACTTTCCATCAGCATCACTCACCGCATTCACCTCCGTCCACCTCTCGCTGATCAGAGCATTTCGAAATCTTAAAATACCATCATTTGTGTAAAATCTTCGTTTGACGAACCGCTGTCGCCCTCCAACCAACAAATTTACATTTAAAATTTCGGCACAGTGATCCGATAAATTACAATCAAGACTTTCAAACTTAGCAACATTAGGTGGAAAATTACTAAATATGTTATCAATTTGTGTCCCACCCGACTCATTCTTCCTAGTTAGACCGACGGCATGTGGCATCAGACCGTAGCTTTGGCAAAGGGAGACAATTGAATCAGACTCGGTGTTATTAACATTAAAGTTTACATTAAAATCACCAGCTAAAATGAAGTAATTCTTTGGAGAAAAGGTTGCCTCTAATATCTCAGACAATTTATTTAAGAAATCCAGGAACACACTGGATGGAGATCGATATACACAGATACATAAACATATACAATTTCTAAATTCAAACTCACTAGCGCAACACTCAAAAGATTCATCCAAGCAGCGGTCAGCAACCCGTAAGCTCTTTGTAGCCTGATCATTCCTCAGATATATTGCTGTGCCTCCACCTCTTCGGTTAGCACGAGAAGAATATGACATCAACGCAAAATTGTCAAGGTGTATTGCTTCAATATCCGCACCCTTAAGCCAGTGCTCAGTGACAAACAACAATGTTGGCTGTACTTCATCCAATAATATATCTAATTCCATTATTTTATTCTTGATGCTTCGAATATTTAAATGAAGAATCCGAAGATGACGGTAATCATCGTTGATTGAGTTATTGCGACTTGTTACTTTCCTTTTTTGGATTGGCAGGCCAGGCAAAAATTTTTTGAATAGTCCTGATATTTGGAGTTAATTATATTAGTGCAGATCATTGGAACCCACTGGTCTTTTCCCTCCAGCAGACTTACTAGGCGTTGTTCTAAGTCATCATTACCACTATGTCCTGTTGCTGCTACTTCAGCAATCCACTGGTCTTTTCCCAATCTTTCAGGTTGCCTGGCTTTCAGCACTGATGTCATGTCACCAATTGAATTTGAGCTCAAGGAAAATATATTAGCAACAATATACTTTACTAGTTTAAGTTTACTGTAGTATGAAAACTTTGAATCTCGATCGTTATTGGTGACAAACCTATCATATGGCAGAAACCAACAATGCTTATATGCTCTCTGCACTGTCTTTTTTATTGCCAAGTTAAATTGGTATATGCTATTATTTAAGGCAGCTTTTTGAGTCATATATGGAGGGCCAATTATGATGACATTTGTATGCTCAAATTCATATAAAAAGTTGAGGCAGAAAACTTCGTCCAGGGCATTTCCCTGGATCGCCTGCTCAGGTCCCAAGAAAACCACCACAAAATCACTCTTCGTGAAATACTTGCTCAGAAGGATGTGTTGTTTGAGATCCTCAAGAACCACCCCGGAACTATACTGGGAATTGATTTCCGATTTACCATTTACGGCCAATTTAAATAGGCGTCCACAACCCAAAACACCCAATCTCTCGCCAATAATCAAAATCCTCCTAGTGCTGGAACACTGATCACCACTGGCTGCATCCGAAGCAACGTGCAAACCGTTTATGGACGCCTCAATACCCACAGATGGAGGTTGAATTGGATCCCCTCTTCCAGTGTTAGACATATCCCGCTCACAAATTTCGGATGGGTTAGTAAGGTTTATGCCGCGTGTCTGACATCCAACTTCCGTCACCGAAGTATTTGTTTGGCATTCTGATTCTTTTAGGTCAACTGTTGTAGTTGTCTGGCTTTCTGATTCTCTTAGGTTGATTGTAGTTGTCTGGCTTGCAGTATGTGATGCCTGACAAATCACTTGAACTGCCTTATGTGAACTGTTAATCCTTTCTGTTTGGCTTTCTCTATGATTTGTTTTTATTGAGGTTTGAGTTCCTTTACTGTCACATACCTTGTTATCAAACACTGCAATCATATCTGCTTGTTTTTCGATTTTATTTTTAAGGTGGGAGATAATGGCATTTTGTTCCTCCATCTTGTGCACATATTGTTCTTCTTGGTCATAAGCTTCAGTCTCAAATGACTTAGAACTTCTTTTCAACTTTTCAATAAATATGTCCTTTTGTTGAATTTCTTCCTGCAGTTCTTTGATTTGTTGCTTTAGACATTGATGATAATCAAATTCTACCTCGCTGCGCATTTCTTCTTCAGCACATTTTGTTGAGCAGAAAATCAAGTTCCCGCGAATTAAGGTATACTGCTTAATATCCCTCTTTGTACAACTAGGATGGAATACATTATTACAAGATATGCAAACCATGTTTTTTTGAATTTTTCTACAACATTTGAATGTTTCAGCCATTACAGCTAACTTAATTCAGAGCCCTACTTAATTCAGAGACCGCCGCACGCCGGGAAATATTAAATTGAAATCCGGCAACACTGAGACCAGATATGCGCCAGGAACCAGTAAATTTCCAAAACAACAACAGTCTATCAGCACTTTTCAGAGTCAAACAAAGGCTATCTTTACTTACAGCCAATGCTGGTAATCCTATTGACAGGTTTCTGCACATGAAACTAATTAAAAACTCGTAATTTATATAAAAATCGACATAAATAGAGTTAAAACCAAAACAAACACGCGGCGACGTTGCCGTTCAACTCTCCTGACCTGTGCCCTTGTGTGGATCCCATCTAATGAGTTCGTCATATATGCTACTTATAAAAATAGAGCAACTGTGAACATTAATATGATTTAATGACAACTCCTGATTGCACTGCGTGTTACAGTCAGAAAAACCGAGGAAAAACACTCTGCAAACAGGTTGGCAGCTCCGGGACCGATCTCAGCGCTTTTACTGAGTAGATTAGGCATCTCAGACGTGCTGCGCCTACAGTTACAAAATAATTTAGGGTTAGTAGAAAGATCACTTTCAGTGGTTTGGACAAAGATTCTATAACATTCCCGGGAAAGGACTGCGCACTCAGATATTTTATGGGCAATCTTCTTCTGTATTATTAGATCAATTAGGTCCTGACTGAACCACCTAGGAAACACTCCACTGGGCACCTTTTTGACTGAAACAAACAAATCGAAGCAACCATAAAGAATGTCATAAAATGCGTTTAACTTGGAATCCACATCCAGATTATATAACAGGTTATCTTAGTAGAAAGCGCCGAAGTAATCATTTATCAATGTGAAGTCCGCAGATTTAAAGTCATACTAATAGTATTCAATTTCAGTGCTAACAACTGTGTGACATGATTGCGGGATAGCTAGGTCAAAACAAAGGGGTGGATGATGATTATCAATGGAAACCAGAGGATCGCATTTATTAACGATAAACATTTTATGACAAATGATTAGATTAAGAAAGACTCTATTTGCATTATGAATAAAATTGATTTGAAAAAGATTATGAAGAGCACCAAGGTCCGAGACTGCAGCAATTTTTTGAGTGACTTGACCTGGGACGTATACATCATCAGAAGGAACACCCTCTGTACATGTATCCTCGTTAATCCATGCGGTCTTAGGCAGGTTGAAATCGCCAGTCACACACAGCTCAGCCTCTGGGTACTCCTCAGAGATCATGTCAACTATGTCATTAACCATTAAGTAATGATCAACTGTAGATTCACTTTTGGGGAGCCAATGGTTTCATAACCTTGCTCGAGAGGTGCGGTACTAGGAAGGAAGGTGCATGTTACTGATCTGCGTATGGCCAACAATACTCAACCACCTCTTGCTGCTTCTTTCTCTGGACCGATCTCTTCTAATGACAGAATAGTCGCTCAGGCCCAGTTCTGCGTCTAGGATGTCATCACACAAATTGGTTTCCGTCAACATGATAACCTGGTATTAGCTACGTACATTCTGGTAGTAAATGTTGAGATTAGATAATCGGCTAGAACGCTGACCGTCAGCGTCTAGTTTTCCTTCATGAACCTAGCTGGATCTGCTCTGTCGCTCCTGGAGCTCGTGCCACATCTCATTGTGATCAGAATGCTGTTCATGGAAGACTGGTGTGTGCTAAGGATCTTGTCTAAGTCAACAACCCTGGAGTTCATTGCATTAACTGCTGTATCCAGTTTTTCTACATGTGCTTTAAGGTTTTAAAGGTCACGAACTGCTACCGTCATCTTGCTTCAGGTCCTCCACCTTCGTGCCTATTTGGTCAACTCTGTCAGTGAGTTTTACGATTTGATTTATGCTGTTAAGACAATCCAAGCAAAAGAATGGAAGTAATGCACAGTCCACAGCAGTTCTGGCAATTAATTTGTTGGCATTGATCACATGGGTAACCAAAAACCTCAGTTGCTTTTCTGGCCTCCTGAAAAACTACAGCAGTATTGCATTTGTCGCATTTTCCACTCATGGTGAAGATGCTTGTATCAACAGGTGAAACGAGATATAGTTTGAAATTAACTATGTAAAATCAAAATCAATTATTGTTGCACATGAAGCAGCCTATAGTTTTTTTTTTCGTTTTTATGAGATGTTTGTAATGTAGTGTTTTGAATTACACTCAATAGTGTAATTCAACTATAACAGTCAAAATAACTACTTATACCTATCACTGTGCAAACATTCACAATTCTCTGTTAATTTTGCCAAAAGCACACGATGATTTACACTATCGAACGCCTTGGAAAAATCTGTGTAAATGGGAGCAACCTGACAGCCCAAGGTGCTAAACAAGGCAGTTTCATATAGTACTAGGTAGGGAATAATTGACTTATCCCTGACGAAACCGCGCTGCTCTTCTATAATGATTCTTTTACATACCTAACTAATGCCCTAGACTTGCTCGATATGTTTATATGGATCCTGCACAAAACTAGCTCGACAAGAGACTGAATCAACATTCTTGGTTGAAATTTCCCCAGTCAGTTGATAAATATCCGTAGTTCCATCCCTAGTTTTCACCCTTTTGTAAAGTTAGTTTTAGACTTGCTCAATAGGATTTATAATGGATTAGGTTATTACGCTCTTTCTGTCCTTCTAATGGGCGCAAAAACTTCACTCCAGCTTAAAAGGAACTGGGAGTGAATAATCCCAAATCGAAAGAAAAGAAATTTAAGTTGAGAATTTAATAATTAATATTGAATGAATTAAAGTATGTCAATGCGTAGGTTAAAACGAGTTGTCGCCGAGCGTATGAATTAGGCCCTAGCTCAAATGCCAGAGAGTAGGGTGTGGGTTGATTTATAAGGCGCCACGGGCTTTTAGACAGCACAAGCGAGAATTACCCCAAGTTGAAATATGGACCTCATGTAGCTTAAGCTTCGCGACAAAATAAATCGACAAGAAAATCGATCAATAAAACAACAAAGATTAAGTTAGAAAATTAGATTAAATATATATACCGGCAATTTATCAGTATTAATAAGGGAAAAATAATTACCCATAAATTAATCAAAATCAAAGTCGGTATAAAGCAAGTACCCAAATTAACTAAAAAAAAAACTAAGGTCGATGAGAACAAATACTCAAAAATTAATCAAAAATAACTAAAGTAAGCAATAAACAAATAAACAAATACTCGAGTATTAATCAAAAGTAATCAAGAACGTTACGTTAATGATAAAAAAACAGATATTGAAGTTTCACTTAAGATGTAATTAAATAAAACAGGCAAATAAACAAACAAGGATTAGTTTTATTACCTAATAATGAGATATCACAGCTGGTCAAGAAAAGCAAAATTAAAGATTAAGGAAATGCCCGTAGATCAATTCATATGGTTACACTGTATTTTAAACGACAAAAAAGTAGGCTTTACTCTGTTACTTGAAGAGATAAATCACGCACTTTATCTTAACGAACGCCTAAATATTCAATTGAAGTTAATGATGATCGCTTAAAGCCTTAATAAAATAACTTCAGAAAAATATGAGATCATGATCCGTTACAAATGCCGTGTTACTAAGTAACTATGGATATTCGGTTCAGTTAAGCTACGTTGATAACTGCCGCAAAAACTATATATAAAATCAAGCATCTTAGGCTCGACAAAATTGCCCAAAAATTCAAAGTTCATTTCAAAGAAAATTTGAATGACTAAATGTTAACTTAATTAAGGAGAAAAAGTTAAAAAGTTATTCTTTGTTCGAAAACAAAGCCGAAAAAAATAATTAGAGATCGTTAGTTAATTACACAAACTTGCCGCAATATACAGGGTGTCTCGAAATTAGTGTAAAAGATTTTAACAGCGCATGCTACATATAAAATAGACTCTAGTTTCCTTAATAAACATATGTCGAAAAATTCACCCTAACAGAGTTACAGCCCTTAATAGGTTTCCTCCTGACGATGGTTTTTAGTCCATATTTCAGAAACGGTTACAGCTATGCCTTTGAAATTTTGGTATTAGGGTAATTTTAGCATGGGTAATATGTTTCCCAATTTAAAAAATTCAAATTTTAATCAGAGGCGTGACATTTGGGGGGTGGTAAACGCAACCAAACTGTCATAACATTTTTGTAGGCCCACCAAAATGTTATGACAGTTTATTTGCCATTACCACCTCAAATGTCACGGCTCTGACTAAAATTTGAATTTTCTAATTTGAGAAACATAATCCGCATGCTAAAATTACCCTAATATCAAAATTTCAAAGGCATAGCTGTAACCGTTTCGGAAATATGTATTAAAAACCATCTTCAGGATGAAACCTGTTAAGGCCTGTAACTCTGTTACTCTGTTTCCGGACACCCTGTATATATGGATGGAAAAAAAAATAAATAGAAATTGCTCACTTGGTCCATGAGTAACTCCTCAGGAAGCTTCCAGAAAAGAACTGCTTACGGTAGAAAGGAAACTTCCTTGACAGGCGAAGGACTGCAAGGCTCTATATAGGTAGTACCGCTAGACAGGCGTAGCCAAGGAACACTGTCGCTAACGATGCTCGTCGATAGCAATGAACAATCCGACGGTAGCAATGGATCCAACGGTGGAATAGACCAACGGTAGCAATAAACCTCACGGTAGAAGTAGACCCAACGGGAGAACCCTGTGTGCGGGTGGCCAGTTGCTTATCGCTAGATGGCTTTCAGTTGGGCTAGTGGGCCTCTTGCAAAAGCAGTACTCAAATCTCACAAAGGGCAATTTCAGACTCCCAACACTTAGGAAAAGATAAGGCGCAACTAAAGACTGAAACTGTTAGAAATGACCCGGTCGGTAAAATCCCATTAAAGGAAAGGTAAAAATCAAAATTAGTTCCAACCGGCGTCCAATATAACTGCTTGACTCACAAAGGTCGCAGAGAGTGTGGCGCCAGTAAACCCACAACTCAATGAGCAGGCCGACCAGACTCCCCACTTCGGAAAAAAACTCCCTCCACCAATGGATACCCGGCACGGCTAATCACATGTTCGTGTCAATAATTCATCCAAGGGAATTAAACGAAGAACACCCGGGATTTCGATGTATAGGCATCCACCAAAAAAAACTACACAGAGTAGCCAAAAGGGCATTGTCATTAAGTCACTCCAATTAATAGAATTTCCCAATTATTCAACCAATCCCAAAACAGTATGCTACGAAAGCCGGAAATAGGGCCTTTTACCATCGACTTATTTTCACGCGCTAAATTCAATTGGGTCGAAATCGAATCGTTTAGTGACGCGGATTTATTTTAATTTCTCGATCGAGAGAACGACGAAGTGAGATTATATACGGGGGCTTTACGCATCTATATACGCTAGGCAAAACGGCTCGGTTCGAAACTGGCTCAATTAGAGTCCAGCAGCGGTCTGACAGGCTCTGAATCTTCTTTAAAGCAATTTCTAGACTTGCTCGATATGCTTATATGGATGTTAATCTTCTCCCTCTATTTTAAAAATGGTTACTACGTAACTCTCTCTCTATTCATTCGGAAGCTCACCCACCGCGAGCACCCATAAAGACTAACACTATAACCAAATTAGTTAAAACATATGCTGGAGTACAATCACGAGCAGGAAGTTAATTTTATCAAAAACTTCTAAAGTGTCAATGTCTCTAATTCCAATGTCAGAAGATCTCTCGAAATAATGCTGGGTACTTGAATACTATCTCACTGCAATTACAATAAACGCTTTGAAAAGTCATATTTTAACAATTTTTTTTTGCGCCCTCCAACAAGAAGGAGTGTAGTCATCTCGAATTCATAAATCTAACATCGTCACTATTGTCAGCAATGGATTTAAATGGTGAAAGTATATGTGAGACGTTTCAAAGGTAGCGTTCTAATACTCATACATCATTTTAATTATAGATGGTGAACTTTACAACAAACTAAGGTCCTTTTTCGAAAAAGGTAAGATGGTAATAATATATTACGAGAAAGAATACTTTCATTTCCTCAGAAACCTGGAAAGGATTGAGGATTTTTTAGAGCCTCTCAATCTCAGTTAGTATTCAGAATATAAAAGTTGTACATCGGGGATAGGGACCAGGCTAATATTGTCTTTTTGTCTGATAACAAGGAAAATTTACTCGAGCCACTGATGCAGGACATTAATGCACATATTATTGCAGCTTATTATATCATGCTAAAGCTTACCAAAAACCTCAATGATGGTTATTTATATAAGAAATGTCTTAATATATTCATTTATAGGTATTATTTTACCTATACAATATTTTTTTAGATGATAGACTGTTGGAATATGACATAGACAGTTTGGTTTTCGAGGAAAATACCCCATATCAAAAAGTCCAAATTGTGCATTCGAAAAGCTTGGGAAATATGTTGGTTTTGGATGATTTACAGAGTAAGTTGTGCTAATCATTATTTTTTCCTCCTCATTATGTTATGAATTGTTGTGGTTTTAGATCTGGCCGAATCCGACTTGATTTACACGGAGACCTTGATGCAGAGAGGAAAGGAAAACTACGAGAATAAAGAAATTGTAATTTTAGGTAAGTTGGGAAAGTATTTTGGAAAATAATATTTAGAAGTTATAGTATCGAATCCAATATCATCACATTTCAAGACACTCAGTATCACGGTCTAAGTTCCTCTGAATAATGAATTTTCTATGAATACACTTTATAAATGACAAAAACGACTTATTGATAAAATAAAATTAATAAAAAAATCCCCTTATGGTATGTTGGGAAAAAATATGAAATTGCCCCATTCTTGAATTTTAACATTAATTTGGTCCGTATCTGATTTTACTGACATTTAAATTTCAGGTGGAGGTGACGGAGCGCTTTTGTACGAGCTGCTCAAAGAGAAGCCTAAAGAAGTGATTATGTTAGAAATCGACGACGTAGTAATGAAAGCTTGTTCAAAGTATATGCGGTCAGTTTGTGGAGACGTTTTAGACGAATATGAGGGACCGCATCATAAGGTACTATATACCATGAAATTGTATTCTATACTCTATCGGATATGTTGTATATTGCACGTTCTCATTAAGAGTTGCGGACATTCATCGGTTGCCTTCCTCCGAATTTTATGTGTCCTCTCGGGCTGTTATTGTTCCTTAGGTAACCGAGACTTATGCATGCAGACATCAAGGCCTCAGGATCCAAGATTAAATGAAGCGTAAGTTTCTTAAGAACCCTGGCAGGTGCCGTCCTCTTAGCGCCTGTAATTGCCACAGAACCATTAGGAGTATCCGATTGTATTCCAATCTCACAGCTTTTATGACTAGAACTATTTCAATAAAAAATAAAGTTCACGTTCTAACAGCATTATAGCGGATGAGAATTTTAATAAGCCTTGAGTAATCCAGGGTTTGTGCTTCAATCCAACGCAGTGTTACATGCATCGTTTTTTTTTTTAGATAATCGTCGGAGACTGCATGAAAACCCTCGAGCAGTATGTGCAAGAGGGTAGGAAATTCGATTACATCTTTGGAGATCTTACCGACGTGCCTATTTCCGAAGAGCATTCGCCGGAATTGTGGTCGTTCATCTTCAAAGTATTACAGATGAGTTTCAAAGTATTAAAACCGGATGGCAAATTTATGACGCACGTAAGTAATTGAATTAGTTTCAGAACTTAACCTTTGGCTAGGGTTACCGGATACTGCTTTCAATAGATAGCACTAACTCTATCATTGCTTAAATTATTTATTTTAGGGTCTGTGCCGTCGGCTTGACCCTAACGTGATTACCTACCTTGTTTCCATGCATAATCGATCGTACCTAACCATTTAACCTTTATATGTATGTGATCTCTGAATCTCTGGTCGTCAGGCGCTCCGTCGCCCAGACGTCAATGGATGATCTACTCCTTTAGGGGCTGGAAAATAGTCAAAAGCTTCAAAGTTGGACGTTCTGAAGAAGAGCAATGCTGAACTAAGATCCCTAATAATTGGTCCGGTATAAACAAATTAATTTTTATAAATTGCTTAAAACCATAAAGGAGGGAGTGGTATTTTACTTATTAATTAACCACTGATGAATTGAAACATGTATTCGTTTTGATTTAATTTAATAATACAGGTGTAAATTGCATTTGAATATGATAAATTTCTACAGTATTTTCTACCTAGTTTCAAGCACTCACTCATTCACACATAAACACTAAATATACAAAGGTCACTTACTTCTAAATAACAACAAAAAAGGCTTGATTATTCAATTTAAAATTAAACTTTTGCCTTTAAAATTTTAACTTCTTTCACTCCAGAAATACCTTAATCTCCTAGTTTCTCTACTATTATCGTACCCAGGGGTAGCCTATTTTCACACATTGGATTCCATCAGCTGGGATTGGAATGGATGTTCTCTACCGCTAATTTGCAGGCTCCATTTTTACTTCTTTTTCACGAGAGACGCTACCATTCTGTATTGTCTCAAAATTGCGTTAAAACGCCCAAAAGAGGTCTTTGTCCAAGTGTGAACAAAGGTTGCTGAGGTATCCTAGATATTCTACAAATATCTGTGCATACAAAAAGAGAAATTGGCCCAAAAGAAATTTGATCTTTGGCCGCAGAGAGCAACAGCACGTTTTGCTGCTATTCGAGTGAGAGTTTGAACTGCACTGAAATCTAATTTTTCTATCGCATGGCGGCACACTAAAAGTCGGCTGAAAGAGTGGGAATTCGCGTGAATGATGAGCGTCGGTTTCATTTGAGAGGGTGAAAGCATCTTCTCTCTTTCTTTGACACACTGCTGTTTACAGAACACTGACGGAGACAAGGATATTAAATTGAGAACGATTAAAAACGATTTTCGTAACGGAATGTCATTTTGCTTTACTAGAATTATGCATATGACGGACTCTTTTATACAGACAAACCAGGTTCGGACTAAGGAGAAACTGAAACACAATGGTTTAAATGCACAAATATCCGTTTACCTGGGGTGAAATAAATATATTTGTGGATAAATTATGGCTCATTCATACTACAGACATACAGGGTGTTATCACCAAACTATACGGTGAAAAATGACAAGTTAATACACTTGTTGGGGTGTTTCCCCAACAGGAATCTATATTACGAAGATTGCCAGTGCCTTACAGATGAATCCGCAGCTGCGACAACAGGGTCTCGCTGCTGGATCGGAGGGATCGGTCATGTCGGATGCTACGTTGCATTTTAAGATCCTGTACACAAATAGTGCACTATATAAAAATCGACCTCTCCTATTGGTCGATCCATCTCGTATTACAATATGTCTTCGTGATGCAATCGTTTTCTGTCAAGAGCTCTCGTGGTGTAGAGGTTTAGATCGTTGGGTCTCACCTGGATGGCCGGGGTTCAAACCCCGTAGCTTTTTTTATTATTGTTTTTAGATTATGATTCTAAACAGTTTTTTTCTTGCTTTTGGGTTAGATTGGGTTAGCACCTGGTTAGTTTCCTCTCCTTGAGCCCCCGTAGCGAGCGGAGGGCCATACGGATCGACCAATAGTGCACTATTTGTGTAAAGGATCTTATAATGCTGCTACGTTAGTGGCAATTTGTCATGGTTTACTGCTGCAGAGGAAGGCTCTCGGGACCACTCTGAAGGAATTGAGTGAACGACACCCTAAGGCGGTTCCGGATATTCATCGACTGGTGGCGGATTCTACATCGTCCTTCCGGACTATCAGCGATGACCTTCTTTAATACACTTGCGGCAGGCGAGCAGAGACGATTGAGGCTAGGCGCAAGGTGTTCAGACCTCGTTCGCATTACACTATGTCGGTCCTACATGCAATTCCGCCCTCTTCAACCCATCTTTTTGACGAGTCAGCTCTCTCGGAGATCTTACGGTCCCAGCCAAATCTGTTTTTTCGGGATTCCTCCCGTCCAAGACAGCAGCAGTCTAAGCGCGTTGCCTATACACCTGAAAATAAGAGGTATAAAGCGTCAACTTCCAACAATAAATCTAAGTCCGCTATTAAAGCGTCCTCATCTAGAGGAGTCGGGAGATCATCATTCACGGCCCTCAGCAGAGATAAATGCTCCTTCGGCAAAAGTGGTTTCAGATCTGGAAGGGGTGACTGGTCTCGCATCCAGAAGAAATGACTACAGCCTAGCGGGTTTCAAGGGAGGTCGGTTACAGGATTTCCTGCTAAACTGGGAACAAGCTCAAGCTCCCGAGAGTATTTTAAAAGTTATTTCCAACGGTTACACCCTGCCGTTCGTGACTCAACCCCCTTTAATCCCCTTTTTGCCGGCTCTGCTGGAAAAGTTTGCTTTTCCGGGCTGGGAACAGGAATTAGCCAAGCTGCTGGATCAACAGGTAGTGGAAGAATTGTCTTTCCAGTCAGGGTTCCTTACTCGAATTTTCCCGGTCTCCCGAGTAGAAGGGGAAGTAAGGCCGGTTTTCAATCTGAAACGATTAAATCGCTACCTGAAGCCAAAGAAGTTTCGTCTTTTCAACCATTTGAAAGTTCCCGGTTTTCTTCAACCAGGCGATTATATGGCGAAGCTCGACCTAACGTAAGCTTATTTTCACGTTCCCATAAAAGCCTCTCATCGTCAATTCCTCTCATTTGTTCACAAGGGACGCGTTTTCCAATGGAAGTGCCTTCCTTTCGGATTGGTCTTCGCTCGAAGCTCCAACTGGATAGCAGGTCACCGAGATCGGTGTATCAAAATCGTGGTCTACCTAGACGATTTCTTGCTGGGTTGGGTAATTAATCTCGAAAAATGCATTCTTCTTCCATCAAAAGAATGCGAGTTACTGGGCTTAGTATGGAACACGACGCTCGATTCAATCAGTCTTCCAGACCGCAAGGTACGTGCTTTACATCAGGCCCTCCAACAGTTAATAGAGTCTCACAGGTCAGGCGGAGCTGGATAACGGCGAAGAGTATCCTCGGCAAGCTGAATTTCGCAGGATTTGCTGTTCCCTTAGGGCGTCTTCATGCAAGAGAGCTACAGAGGGCAAGTCATCTTCTACCCGCTAGGAAGCCAAAAATAAGATTCTCAATTCCGAAACTTGTCCTGTGCGAAATAAGTTGGTGGGTGGCTAGAGCATCTGAACCAGTCCTCGAAGTTGTTCCCAGTAAGACCAAACATCTTTATGAGTACAGACGCCTCTCAGGAGGGTTGGGGCGCACAGATAGGGGAAAAGCGTGTAAGAGGAAAATGAACACTTCAGGAGCGCGGCTGGTATATAAATATCAAAGAGCTCATGTCCGTTTACCTGGGTATAGTAAAGTTCTCGGATTCTCTGGCAGACAAAACGATTCTTCTACAGTCGGACATTAGAACGGTCATCGGTTACATTCGCAACCAGGGCGGGACGAGATCAAGACAGCTGATCAAGGTAGTAACCCGTCTTTTGAGTTTGTGCCACTCGAGGAAAATTCGTCTGGTTCCGTACTTCTTGCCGGGGATTCTGAACGACATTGCAGACAGCTTATCCCGCAACAAACGCCAAGCAGAATGGCAGCTATCGACTCAAGTGCTCCAGATAATAATTCGGAAATGGGGCGTGCCCGAAATAGACTTCTTTTCTTCCAGAACTTCGAAGGTAGTGAATGAATACGTATCAAGGGACATGAAGGATCGCGAGACGGCGTTCATAGATTCTTTCAGTCGGACGTGGGCGTACAAGTTAGCATGGTTATTGTATTCCCTCCACCTGACCTCGGGTCCTCAGCCACCTCAACTCGGCATTGGTAGTTCCGAGGTGGGAGAAAGTTTTCTGGAGAGCGGACTTGAAGTGCCGAGCAGTGGCGCCTTCATTCACAGTTCCCAACCTACGCCATCATCTTCTGGAAGCCCAGTCAGAAAAACCCCTGCCTCAGGCTCAGCGAATTTCTTTGGAGGTTTGGAAGGTACGGGATGGGCCTCACTGTTAAAGGGCGGGAAAGCTGAGGACAGAAGCTTTTTGGAGGGGGCCTGCAGGAAATCGTCCCTAAAAACGTATTACAGTCCTTGGAAAAACTGGCTGGAGTGGTGTTGTCGTCATAGAGTTTCTCCTGTGAACCGATAGTAAGTTTGCTAGCAAATTACCTGTCCTACCTATTCCGAATCAAGAAGCTCGTCGTCCTCAACGATAAGGGTGCATAAATCTGTTATAGTTTCTTTCGGGGATCCGCTAAATGAGGGAAACCTTTCTTCCAATCCAATGGTTCGTCACATGCTGAAAGCAATAGACGGGGGCGGCTCCTCGTTCGCGGAGGAGCACGATTTGTGATGTGCAGTCTCTTCTAGACTGGATGAAAAGCGAGGTAGTGGACGAGACAAGTCTTTTTTAGGTCTCCCGTAGACTCTCCTATGAATCAGCGAGGGGGATATGGTACTGGCGCAAGATTTTGTTTGCTTCTGGCCTGAATTTGGATCTAAGACGGACAGAGCATCTCACAGGCAGTCCGGTTGGAAACTTCTACGCCATAAAGAAAAGGCCGTGGATCCAGTGTTTTTAGACTTCCAAGCTACTGGCTGCGTCACAGACTCGACGTAATGGACAAAGAGGGTTTCAGAGTATTTTCCTTACGTCAAGAGGGGTAGCGGGTACCGTATCCAGAACCGTAATAGCTGGCTGGGCACGCTCAGCTCTAAAGGCGGCGGGAATAGATTACTCCGCGGGAAGTATGAGGTCGGCTGTAGCGTCAGAAACTTGGTCAAATGGGATACCCTTGGACGATATCCTTAAGTGTGGAAACTGGTCTGGAGAGGGCAACGTATTTAAGCAAGTTGAGCGGAAGGGGTCCCCATAGAAGTTGGAAACGACTTTAGTTTGTGACGATTCGTTCGTAGCTGGTTAGAGGGGATACCCCGTTGGCCTTTATATTATTATATATATCTTTCTCCGTACCGGAGAAATTAAACGTTACTTTTCAAAAATTTAGTGTTATTTCTATTACATCACACTACCCTATACTTTCTCTTGGCCGTCAGGAACCAAACACTTCTCGTTAGGGTCAAGCCGACGGCACAGACCCTAAAATAGCAGCGTTTTCCTCCCGAAGGGTGGAAAACAATTATTTTAGGTCTTGCCTAGGCTTCACCCCCTTTAAGGCCTTGACGGCCTTTCTTTTCACCGAAGAAGGTACTGAGGGCTCCTCGCTCGTGCCGCGAAGCGGAAGAGTGGAGATGGCGACGCGTTGAGATGCGACGAAGCGCCTGACGACCAGAGATCACGTACGTATAAAGGTTAAATGGTTAGGTACGATCGATTATGCATGAAAACAAGGTAGGTAATCTCGTTAGGGTCAAGCCTAGGCAAGACCTAAAATATTAGTTTTCTACCCTTCGGGGGGAAAACGTTGCTATTATTGTCATTCAAATTCATGCAGCTTGTTAACTTTGTCACCGCATGTCAAAGCATTTCAGTAAAATCGCCATTTATTCCTGCACATTGTGGTTACTACGCTTATATTTAATCATTTTGATTTTATTTATTTATCTATACGCACACTACATAATATAACATTCTTAGTGGTGGTTGAAATCCTATATCTTAGACCGCGAAAGAGACGGCATAGAATAACAGCAAACAGCTCGACTGCATAAATGTTAATAAACGAATAAACATTAAATACAATACGAGAAAATAAAAGAAAACAAAAACCGGCTGGCATATATTTATACCAGCCGTTGAATTATAGCAAGTACTCAGTTTAAAAATATCCGGTTCCAAAAAATGCCTATTATAATTGCTGAGTAATCTGTCCACGAATACACTGACCTCTGACAATAATTAGTTCTACTGTGAGTTCTTTCTAAAAATAATCGCATTTGCCGGGTCCGCCTAGCAGGGATAAGAAAGAATACTCTACCAAGTAGAGTTTCGCAGCTAATTGCGCCATTAATCAGTTTATGCAGGAAAAGTGAGCCGATAGGACTGATTTCGTAGGACACATTTTGATAAAATAAATGATATTTGACAAATTTATGTTGAACTCGCTCAATTCTGTTGTTGTGGCACTGATAATATGGAGGTTATATAATAGAGCAGTATTCAAGAATGCTGCAGATCAGGCAATTGTACAATTTCACCAGGCCGCTAGTTTGTTAAGGGCACTGTAAATGATTGAATTTAGGACGATCGCCTGAGTACAGAAGACACTTAGACACTATAAAACACGACAGTACATCATTTATAATCAGCAAAAAAAGAATGGGGCCAATGTGTAAGCCCTGAGAAACATCTGAGGGTCAACAAGATTTCATCCGAGATAGATGCACACACGGCCCGGATAAGATTAGCGGCTCGCTCCCAAGATGCATTCCGTTTACTGTTGGTCGAAAAAATCGAGCGGGCGTTTGTTCACTATTTTAGAATGTCTAATAAGCGAATTGTCTTCAGAAGTCCTAATGGTCCAGTGGTTAGATGCTAGGTTTGTGATACAGCATTGCAAGGCGGTTTTTTCATTTTTTTTTAGGTTATGTTTGTAAAATTTTTATTTTTTCTACATTTTGGGTATACCTTGGGTTAGTTTTTGTTGGTTGCGCCCCCGTAGAGAGCGAAGTGAGCGTGAAGTGAAATGTTAGAATGCATCTTGGGAACTATCCTCTCCTCGGATAAGCCGATCTCTGATGGACCACTGTATGACCATCGTTATTGAGATGTCGAGCCACTGTTCTGAAACGGTCACCTTATGAAACTGGTTGCATAATTTCTGTGCAAATCTGTAACCCGTTTGCAATGTTGCCGATTACACGAAAATTTTGTATTTCAGCAACATTCTGTTATCCACTGACTGACAAAAGCTTATAAGGTTTAGTTACTGAGAAATTTAGGTCTAAAGTGCAAATATTCCGGGTTTTTTCATTTTTAGCCTTAAATTTTGTAGGAACTTAATCTCTAATGTTATAATTCTAGAACACCTATCTCTCTGTGTTCTTAGCAGAAAATTAGCAGGTCATTTTTAAGGATTATTCGTTATAGGTGACCTCAATTAAGCAATATTTAAGAGCTTATGAACACAGATGGATATGTTTTCTAGAATTGTTAAATTAGATTTTTAGTTCCTACAAAATTTAAAACTAAAGATAAGCTTTTTTATCAGTCAGTGATAGCAAAATGTTGCTGAAATACCAAATTTTCGTGTAATTAGCCGCAAATCGGCAACATTGCAAATGGGTCACAGATTCGCTCCGAAATTATGCAACCAGAGTTTCACAAGGTGACCGTTTCAGAACAGTGGTTTGACATCTCCATGACGATGGTCATACAGTGGTCCGGAGAAGAAGTTTTATTTCAACACTACTTTTTGAATTACGCAAAACGTGAAATGCTAAACCCTCTGGTGAATGTAAGCCTAAGACGCGTTCACTCACTGTAAATATTTAATAAAATTGAAATGAAACAAAGAACATAATGTGCTTCACCTGCAGGACACATAATAATATTTTTATTTTAGAACATACAATACACTAAAAACCCCGGCCCGTTCAACAATCGAAATAAATCAAAAAACTCCTCAAAAACGACAAGACTAAATTTTTGTGGCGTCTCAAGCGGCACTTTGACAAATATTATTGGCTTTTTTTGGAATTATTATATGTTTTTCGAATGAAACAACTAAAAACATAAGTTTTTGCCTCTTGGATTTTTTTATATCTTGTTTTGTTTTCCAAAAAAAAAATCCACATAATACAGGTCGCGCGTGACGCCTGAATATAGGCAACCACTTATTTGGAATTGGTTGCTTGTATTCTGGCGTTAGAAAGAACACGTTTTACAAGGAAGCGCTGAAGTAGACTGCGCATGTTTATGATGTCACATCCGCTTTCACACTTCCGTCCATTTTCCCGAGACTTACCCTCGTACCGCCGCGTAAGATGTTTACACATCAAGAACATGGCGAAAAAAATGAGAACTTTTCTTTAACAGTAGAAATACTGTCAAATTTCAGCAAAACAACTTCTTTAACAGCAGTTCGTGACAAACGCTGTCTAATGCCTTCGGTAGATCGGTGTAAATGACGTCAACCGGATGACCGGATGATCCAGATTATCCTGGAAGATTCCCAGATTTGTGGAGGTAGAACGACCAGTGCTGAAGCCGTGCTGTCCCGCAACTTGGGAATAATGGAGAGTAAGGACATTCCACGATAGTTACCATGAGTGCAGATCAAATGACCCCTGCAAGAGAAATGAGACAGTTCTTCAAAAAGATTGGAGGGACACCACCGTCCGAACCGGCTTTGTTGGAGGGATTCAGAAGCCGTATTTTCTGGCTAACCTCCCTCATCCTCCGGAAAGTGGTGGAAAGATAGAGTTGTAGCAAGACTTCCCATACAAAGATTGTCGAGGTTGGAGTGACATGAGTGAAAGTGCCTAGCAAATGTATTGGCTATACTATCCGGGTCAGTGAGTTCCCGATCCTGGAATCCCATGGGTCTTGGAGTGTCTCTTCAAGTTGCTAATGAAAGATCAAAAGTGCTTAACATTTTCGGGGATTAGGTGTTCAGTCTGAGTCACATACATAAGGCGAAATTTGGCCTCATGATCATTTCGTTGGCCAGACATTTTAATGTTCTGATGGAGCTTATTTTTCTGTCCAATTAGTTTTCGAAGTGGGCTATCAAACCATTTGGGATATTTTTGATTTACAATCGTTTTTGTGGGGTTGCACGTCGAAGTCATCAAACACTATTTCATAGAAGGGTCCCACTATTTGGTTGGTTGTTCAGTAGTACCGGTTCAGATTCTGGTAGTCCATCCGGAGAAACTGAAAGATACTCACTTCGTGATTACTCGTCAGCGGAGAGGTGTATTTCCCTGAAGAGTTTAGCTCTAGTGGTGGATGAAGGTCATCGATGTTGTTAATAGGATTGCTGCTGGGTAGTAATGAAACATCAGTAAATTCATCTGCAAACACTCAAGTTTTTGAGATAGCCTTGCTTGATAGATTGATTATATGACAAGGTTAAACGTGATATATCTGAATGCCAACATGGCTACCTTAACCAATTTTATTACTTTTTGTCATTTTGGCTTAGTTTGGATATGATATGGAGAAGGCATTTGGTAGGGTAGGGTTATAATAGAATCTTTCTATCAAAATGATGTAAACAATAATTTAATCAACATGCTAGTTCCCCATTAATGGTATGTGCTCTGTTGTTGGTGATTCGGAATCGTTACTTGCCGATGATTTCAAATTGTGTGTAGAAATAGCCTCTATAGAGAATTGTGTTCGTATGTAGGCAGGCTTGAATCGCAATTTTCCATTCACCATAACGCGCATAATTCACAATAAAATCATCCATTAATTTCAATAGATATCATTCCTGTCTAACTAAATGTCCACAACAAATTTCATAAATGAATTATTGTAGATTGCATGGCATTCTGTAAGCTTATGAGATGTTTTAGCTGCTTTTTTCATATTTTATGCTCTTACCCATATTCTATAGCTTACAGGAACTTCCTCACCAGACGCCATAGAGGCCTACAAGCGACAGCTGCAGAAATTCAGCCCCGCAGTCGCATTTACGACGTGCACCGCTTTTGTTCCGTCCTTCATGGAAGAGTGGGCCTTTTGCCAAATCAGTTTTGCAAAACCAAACCAAAAATAACGCAGCCTGACACCCATCCAGATGGAGCCTACATATCTAGCTATTAAGTCGGAAATATCTATTGATGCTTTAATTGTTATAGTATTTCTTATAGTTCTATTCAAATTTTGTTATAAGTACAATAGGTGACCTAGTGTTGAAAAGCATGTCATCGATATACTCGGACTCGGATAAGTGGCAAAATAAGGGCAAGTAATCTACAGGAATTGAATGCTACAAAATGCCTAAACCAAACATAGCCTCATTTTACGTTAAGTCAAGTTGTTAATTTTTGTTGTTCCAAAAAGATGCTACACGCTTGGAAATGCTAATAAATATTTCATCATTGACAGCTACTATTTCTTGCATTATCAGAAGCTACATCTCGAGAGCTCACTTTCCTAGACTTGCTCGATGTGATTAAACTCGATAAGATTGAAACAATCTACGTCCGTATACAACCTTGATGAGATTTTTTCCATTAGTCGCTTAAAGGCCTCATAGTTTGTGATGACTACTCGAGAGATCATCATTTAGTAAAACTAGTTCTAGCTTTGCTCGATATTATTGCTGTTGATAATTCTCTGAGGTATTTTATCTTTCTGTAATGCTAATTTTATGTATATAGCCGTGGTCCTGTTAAAGGCCTCTTTAGTTCTTGAAGACTGCGTGGAGATCATGGTTCTTCTGTAAAGCTAGTTCTCGATTTGTTTATATGGCTCCGGCACGAAACTAGCTCTTATCAGAACCCGGCAATGGTCTGAATCAATGTATGTTTATAATTTTACCCCAGTCGTAGGTTAAAAGCGTCCATAGTCCTAGACTTGCCCGATATGTTAATATGGATCCAGGGCCAGTCCAAAATTGGTTCTATTAGAGCCCAGCCACGGTCTGATATGCTCTGAATCTAAGTCTATATATTAGCTTGGTCCAAATGTCGTATTCGTCTGTTAAAGGCCTCTTCTAGTTCTTGAAGGCTATGTGTGGAGATACATCTCGAGTCCCATTCTTCTGTAAAGCTAGTCCTCGGTTTGTTTTTTGGGTCCATCTGAAAACTAGCTCTATAAGAACCTGTTTATAACTTGGTTGAAGGCGTCTATCCGGAATCCCATTTCGAGTTTTCACCCTTTTGTAAAGTTAGTCCTAGACTTGCTTGATATGTTTGTATGGATCCAGCGCCAGTCCAAAATTGGTTCTATTAGAGCTCAGCCACGGTCTGACGGGCTGTGAGGTAACTTTTTATCAGTTAAAGATTTCGTAGCTTTTGATGAGTACCCGGACTTATGTTTCAAGCTGTAAATTTAGTTATAGACTTGTTCAACAGGATTTAAATCGCACCTATCTGCAGGCCAATCTGAAACTGGAAGCGCAAATCATCTGTTGAAAGATACTTTTTGGTGAAGCTTCAATTAAAGTTTAGAAATATACCCAGTATCAGCAGGGGCGAGCCAAGATCCGCCAAAAGTTGACTCCTTATTTCTTTTAGTGCTCTATCCAAGCATTCCCAGTTTCACATATTTACGAAGATATCCCTATTGGTTGGTTGTGAATCATCGTGTGTACAGTTTAATGTCAAAGGTGCTGCATATAAATTTGCGTTCCTATAATCATGTTCCAGTAATATAGTTAATTTATATGGTACGAAAGTGTTTAGTTGCAGGTGTAAATTGGGTTAGTTTCAGTAAAAGTGCTTTAAATGATTTCTGCGTTTTTGTTTACGTATATTTTAGTGAATATGTTGTCACACAGCGCAGCGGTCATATTGATGCTAAAGTACCATTTTTAAAACAATTATCAGCTTGTGACCCTTTGATGTAAAGGAATTTTAAAGAAGAATCCGAATATGTGAAGTGCCATTTAAAGGAAAAAATTTGACGTTACTTTCGGCCAGATAGCAAGTTACATTTTAAGTGGCCTTAATATTAGATACCAGCTTGAAACCTATGCGTATTTTAAAATTTAGCATCACCAAAACCATTTCTTATGTCCACATTTTTATATTAATTTTCTTTTCTCAGATATTGAGATAAAAAATGAAGATGAAAATATTATATTGTTTTTATTTTCAAAATATTGAAAAAAAGTTAATACTATTCTTAGCTCCTCGATGTCCATTTGTTACAGAATGGTCACGTTACATCCGTTAGCTCCAAATTTGATATATTCTTCAAAATTATCAGAAAAACATGCTTTTTGTGAAAATTCCAATGTACTTTATTTAAAAAGGGGCCTTTTCCAGATAAGAAAAAATTTAAAATTTTAATGTGCCATTGTTTTAGAATTAGATAAAATAAAATAATAAAGATACATTTATTTACTTTTTGTATGTGCCACAAATTAGATCGCATTCTAACACACACTGTGGTACAAGAGCATGTTTGCCATATTTCCTTATTAATCAGTGAATTTAACTTTCAAGTAGGTATATTTTGTTTGTAAATAGCACTTACTATTTTAAATTTATTGAACCATGTTACATTTGTTATTCTATAAATACCTAATTTAAATCTACGTTAGTTAACAAAAATAAAATACGTAATTACCTACTTTAGAATTTTAAATATTAGCCGCGTTCGTTTTCGTCATCTTTTTCCTCGATTTGCTCTAACATTTTGACAGGCACGTGACTTGGATTTTCCTTTTAAATACACAGAACTCGTGACTGTCAAATTTTCAGAGCAAATCGAGGAAAAAGATGACAAAAGCGAACGCGGCATAAGTCATCAAGCATGCGAGGAATTTCTATAAATAAAAGTGGCAATGCCGCGTGGCTGCCTCCGCTACTTCGGCTACGTTTCGTCTACTTTCGGCCGATTCCGGCCGAATAACAACATAGCGTAGTAGTCGTAGTAAAACGGCATGTTTTGAATCTATTTCTATCGTGTGGTGTTCTTTAGTGCTTTGTAAGACTTTTTGAGACAAATCAGTGTTTAATACTTTATCATGGTTCATCATTGTAGAGTTTGCAAGAAAACAAGTCGGAATTTTCCAAAACTTTTGTTTCATCGGTGAGTATTAAATGTCATTTCATTGACGTCCCTCGAGGACCATACAAAGCAATAAAATAATGCATGTGTTTCTAGTTCAAGTACAAGTAGATGACAATTAGCTGCTAATAACACTTTACAAGTTTATTATATCTGCTAATCAAAAATTAAACTAATCTAGCATAATTGATATTTTCGTCTACACGAGTCCTACCGCCTGACGAGTCCAGTCCAGTCGCTTGTACGCGCATTATAAACACACTTTTGAAAACTAAATGGTATATTTGCTTATAAATACTTTTAAAACCTTGCCATCTACTTTTACTGGACTGGTTTGAGGACCAATATATATGAAGATGTCTCGTTAAATTGCCAGGGAACCGAAGTAATAAAATTAGTGTTAACAAATTATTTTAAAATCAGGATACATTATGAAACTTAAAAAGCTTGAAGCTTCTCAGAAACCAAGAGTTAGAGGTTTACTTACAAAATCTGTCTTATTTAGAAATGAATACACTTTTGTATACTTATTAGTTATTTAACTAGATTGTTTAAATAAGCATTGTATATTTAAAATGAAATTTGAGGACTTAAAAACTTGTCAAAAATGTTCCAAAATAATTTTGCCTAGTATTTTCTTAATCTCTATCTTTGCTTTGTTTTGTTCTTTTGAGTTTTTTTATTGCTGTGATTATTATTTTGATTTTTCAATAGCGAAATCAGTAGTCCTACTCCACTTAATTATTGGAACATTTTAAACGCCATTAGAATGCTAAAAACAGCAATTTACATCTATTACGATAAAAGTATGTATATACTATAATAAATGAACGATTTGATTTAGTATTATGGTGTATTGCAATACCTTTAATTTTTAATTAATAAACATTCACAGTCCTTCGCAAAGATGCAACCGGGGGAACATTGAAAATGATGAATAAAAAAGCAAAAATGTGATTTGTGTTATAATTCAAATAGTTTTTAAAAGCAGAGTTTAAAAAAGTAAATATTTTGTATATTTACGAGTGTTTATGATATTTTTAATTAAAGAAATTGATTTTTAAGATTAATATTAAAGATTATCATAATTAAAAAATAAATAAATGAAGAAAGGTGCAGATACTTATGAAGACCTAAAAAATTACCCTCCACTTGTAGATAGGAAAATATATTAATATATAATTAGCTATAACATTACTGTAATATTTTTAACCTGTTCCGAGTTCCGATTCGTTTTAGCCCGTTTTCGTGCATTTGGTTATTTTTAGTCATTTTCGGTTAGTCGTTCAAACAACTTTCGGTTAATTTCAGTTAGTTCAAATTAATTTTAGCCATTTAAACCGACTCCAATACGTTATAATCAAATTGAAGATTTTTGGTTAGTCCCCAAAATTCGGTTCGTTTTGGTTGGTTTTAACTTACTTTATTTTTTGTAACCTATTCCGGTACGTTTTAGCCGGTTTTGGTGCTTTTGGTTACTTTAAGTTAGTCATTCAATCAACTTTCGGTTACTTTCAGTTAGTTCCAATTTATTTTAGCCATTTGAACTGGTTCCGGTACGTTATCACCAAGTTAAATATTTTTGACTAATTTTAGTTAGTTACCAAAATTCGATTAATTTGGGTTAGTTTCGAGGTACTTTAATATTTTTAATGTTCCGATACGTTTTGGCCCTTCTTGGTGCTTTTGGTACTTTTAATTAGTTTTGGTTGGTCGTTCAATCAACTACCGATAGAGTTCACTTAGTTTTAATATATATTAGTCATTTAAACCGGTTCCGGTACCTTATATGCAATTTTAATGTTTTTGGTTAGTTTTGGTTAGTTGCCAAAATTGGGTTAATTTGGGTTAGTTTTGACTTACTTTAACATTTTTAATCTGTTCTGATATCTTTTAGCCCGTTTGGTGCATTTATTCACTTTTGGTTAGTTTTGGTTAGTCATTCAATCAACTTTCAATTACTTTCAGTTAGTTCCAATTTATTTTAGTAATTTGGACTGGTTCCGACACCTTATTATAACCAATTTAAATGAGAGTTTAAAAGTTTTTGGTTAATTTAAGTTAGTCGCCAAAATTCGGTTAATTAGGGTTAGTTTCAACTTAGTTTAGTCTTTTTAATCTGTTCCGATACGTTTTAGCTGTTTTTGGCGCTTTTAGTTGGTGTTGGTTAGTCGTTCAATCAACTTTCGTTAAAGTTAAATAAGTTTCAATATATTTTAGTCATTTGAACCGGTACGTTATAAACAATTTTAATGTTTTTGGTTAGTTTTGGTTAGTCGCTAAAATTCGGTTAATTTGTGTTTTAGCTTACTTTAACATTTTTAATCTGTTCTAATACGTTTTAGCCCGTTTTTGGTGTTTTAGTTAGTTTTGGTTAGTCATTCAATCAACTTTCGGTTACTCTCAGTTAGTTCCAATTTATTTTAGAACCGATTCCGGTACGTTATTATAACCAATTTAAATGTCTTTGTTTCATTTTAGCTAGTCGCCAATATTCGGTTATTTTGGGTTAGTTTCAACCTACTTTAATATTTTTAATCTGTTTCGATACGTTTTAGCTCTTTTTGGTGCCTTTGGTTAGTTTTGGGTTAGTCGTTCAATCAACATTCGATAAATATCAGTTGGTTTTAATATATGTTAGGCATTTGATCCGGTGCCGGTACCCTATAAATCATTTTAACGTTTTTGGTTACTTTTGGTTAATCGGCAAAATTCGGTTAATTTGGGTTAGTTTTAATTTACTTTCACATTTTTAATGTGTTCTGATAGGTTTTAGCCCGTTTTGCTTCTTTTAGTTAGTTTTGGTTATATCAACTTTCGGTTACTTTGAGTTAGTTCCAACTTATTTTAATCATTTGAACCGGTTCCGATACCTTAATTATGACCAATTTTAATGTTTTTGGTTAGTGTTGGTTAGTCGGCAAAATTCAGTTTATTTGGGTTGCTTTAACTTACTTTCATATTTTAAATCTGTTCCTATACGTTTTTGCCCGTTTTGGTGTTTTTTGTTACTTTTGGTTAGTCATTCAAACAACTTTCGGTTACTTTCAGTTAGTTCCAATTAATTTTAGTCATTTAAACCGGTTTCCATACGTTCCATACTCTATACGTCAATTCTGTGGCTGCGCGTGCCAGAGTTTTGGCACAGCATATGTTATATATGCTGTGGTTTTGGTGTTCGAAATTGTCGATACCTTTTTTTCATACCAGTTTTGATAGCCAATCATTCTGAACAAAAAAAATTGGAGGTATGGTGATGGAACTTTATTGACTTTTAATATTTTATAATTTAATATCCCCCAAAAATATTAATAAAGACTTTTCAATACATTTAAATAGCATTCCTACTCAAGACAATCAAATTTAAATTATGTGCTAAAAAATTCGTTTCCAAACTTGAAAATTGTCGGTCTCAAATTTCCCAATATTTCAATATCCAGATTTAATTTATTCTCATTTTTAGTTTTTGCGTAATCGATTTAGATTTGAATTTTGGTGGAAGAAAAAATATTACGAAAAATTAAAATGCTACGCCTATGTTTGTTTACCCACTAACCACTTTCTGTACCACAGTTTCATTGATACATACGCACGTCACAGTCTGTGCTTTACGATACAGTTTTCTAGAAAATTATGAATGACAGACTTTGTCTTTTTAAGTAAGTAGTCTTAGGTTTTAGAGGCGGTGTCATTTCCGGTCACACCGAGAGTTGAATCAAAAATCCTCCTTGACGTCCTACTACAAAATCAATGTATCGATGTGCAACACAAGGTAGAATCTAAACTAGGAATGAACCATGTCTCGAAAGTCATAGCTCTTGAGCTTCGCCATGATGTTTGTACAGGGTGGCCCGTTTATTATAGGATGACACCTTATCTCAGAATCTACGGGGTGTACCAAAAAAAGTTTAATACAAAAGTTGTTTGGATTTACTTACATTTTTAAAATATTATATTTTTATATATACAGGGTGTTCGTATTTTCGTGGACAAATATCAACTTCCTTATTTTAAATAGAATGTCCTGTATATTAAGACATTTTTGAATTCCTCAGAATATTCTAGATATAAATAGCCATATAAATAAATAAATAGCCATTTATTTCCAACAGGCCCAAAGGCCCAATTACAGGAAATTCAAATAAATATATATATGACAAGAGGAAGTAAAATCCTACAAATGCTAACTAATCAATACAAGCACATAACAAGTTACGATAATAATAACAGAAAATCACAACGTTAATGTATATATGTAAATATAAAAAAAGGAAATATATATAATACGCATTGGTATACATAACACTAATAAACTAAAGTGAGTAACCAGACGCCTCTCGCAGGTACCTCAAAACAGTTGGTAAGCTGTCGAAGTTGATGTCGCAAAAAGCGGAAATGCGATTAAAATTGTGGCACATTTTGTAAATGGGACTTTGGGATATGATATTTGACCTCGCAAATTCAAGCGAAAAAGTAGGATGATGTCTGACACCACTGCGGGGTACGTGAAATGATAGGCGTTCCAACAGAAATGGACAGTCGATTTCAGAGGAAAGGAGCTTATGGAGAAATGATAGTGACTGAGAGTCGCGGCGAACCGCCAAAGGCAACTCTGCAAACCTCGACAGGATAAGATCATGGTTCAGACCTCGCTGAGGATAAGAACCATCTTCCCTGAACATTAAATATTTTAGGAAACGCCTCTGAACTGACTCGACTGAGTAAGCGTGGCAGTTATATATAGGGAACCAAACAATGGAACCGTAGTCCAACTTTGATCTCACGAAGGAGTAATACAAGAGCTTAAGGGTGGATACGTTTGAAAAGTGTTTGCAAGTTCTCAGTATAAAACTCAAAGCTCTAGAAGCGTTAGCCACCATCTCATCGATATGACTGGTGAAACAGAATTTCTCATCGAAAACAACACCTAGTGCGCCTAATCAAGGTGGAATCATTTATGGTGTAATTAAAAAGACTTGCATTTTTAGATCGAGAGTAGGAAACAACATTGCACTTGGAGATGTTTAAGCGAAGTCTGTTAGCCACACACCACCTACTGACCGTATCAATACTGGCTTGAAGAGACACGTGGTCCTCGAATGCATCGATGCGGTGGAAAATGTTCAGATCGTCGGCATAGAGAGAGAGAGCTGCAGTCTATCAGAGAGACCAAATCCTTGATGAATATGTTGAACCGCAGTGGCCCCAGGTTGGACCCCTGGGGGACACCTGACGTCGGTACAAAAGGTTCCGATGTAAAACCTTCGATTTCGACAAATTGACGACGATTGAAGAGATAAGATTCCAATACTAAGATAAGTTTATTGGAGAAACCGAACTGGTCAGATGCCTTCCGTAGTAAAATGTGATGATCAATTTGGTCAAATGCTTTGCAAAAGTCTGTGTAAATGGCATCCACTTGACTTCTGCGGTTAAGGGCGTCGCAGACTTCAGAGGAGAAAGAGCAGAGATTAGTTATATATGATCTTCTGGAAAAAAATCAATCAAAAAACAATCTGTTACGTATTTTGAAGAATAGGTATTTCTGTAAGACAATCTCTAGCGCCTTGGAAAAGTTGCATAATATGGAAATGCAACGGTAATTTTCTACTAGAGATGGATCGCCTTTTTTGAGTATAGGGCAAACCCTGGCAATCTTCCAAACCTCCGGAAACACACCAGTGCCTAAGATCAAGTTGAAAATATGACAAAGAGGAGCACTCATGACTGAGGGACAGTCTCTCACCAAAAAGCTGGGAATTCCGTTCGGCCCATATGTTGATTTATTTTTCAGCATTTTGCAAGCCGACGTTGCGTCCTCGGAAGTGACTGTGAGAATGTCAGTTAGCTCACAGTGTTCCGTTTGAGCGCACAAATCGACGTGCTCGGGTCGCCCATAGACACTTCTTAAAAAGTCAGCAAAAGCAGATACGATATTATGAGGCCCATGGACGGGCTTATTTGAGTAGTTCATGATGGTTGGGATGCGAGACTGAGCCTTTTTACTTTGAACGAAAGACCAAAAATTGGAGGGGTTGTTGTTTATATTTCGCTCAGCAGTCCCAATGAAGTCCTTATAGTCCCTCTGAGTTAGTGATTTAATTAGCCTACGCAAAGAACTATACTTTGTCTGGTAGAAGGCAGAGGCGCGCGTCTGAAGCTTACGACGCAATCTTTCTTTCCTGAAGATGTTGTCAATCAATTCTCTTGAAAACCAAGACGGAAAACGCCTTCTTCTGGGTTGCTTAAGAGGTGTACAAGCAGCAAAGCTATTATTAAGAATCTCATAGAAAGACTGACATGCGCTGAGAACATCAGGAGATTCAAGAACACGAGACCAGTCAGTGTGCAATAACGATCCATACAACCTGGGATAATCAGCTTTACGAAAATTGAAGCAGGGTGATTGAGCGTTATTCACAGGAAAGTTGACGGCATGAGGAAGTACCGCTTGAAAATCAAGAGACAGAGCAGGATGATGTATATCCTCCTCGACCAGAGGCACATCATTATGAGCTACATTAACCGCAAAGTTGGCGAAAACAAGGTCAAGGAAACGATTGTTTAAATTTGGGACAGTATTATACTGTTTAAGGCTGAGGAACTCGCTGAGGTTTAGTAAACCTTTGTGTCTGGGACCAAAAGGAACAGTGAATGAAAGGGAGGGAATGTTGAAATCTCTCAGAAAAATTAAGTTTTTAGAAAGAATTATGTCTAGTGACGAGAAGAGGTCAAAAAAAGTTTCGGCGTCGGCGCTGGTGGCAGAGGGAGATTAGATTAGATTACAGATTGGGAGAGATGGCCTTTGAGCCTACTTGTCACCGCGACCCGACGGATCTATTGTGACTCTCTCCATATTATAGAGCTTCATCCAGTTTTGTCTTTCTGATTAGACCCCACAACCTTGATAGTGGCTCCGTCGTGTAGCTATTAGCTTCTGGTTTAGGTACGCCAAGCAGTTGGGAGCGCACTCTCGATAAGTCTTCACAGTGGCATAGCACGTGAGATGCCGTCTCCTCCTCCTCCTGGCAGAACCTGCATTCGCTATTTTCTGCCACACCCATGACGCTTAAGTGCTTCTTCAGCCGGCAGTGGCCCGTCAGCAGACCCACCATTATCCTGACAGCCTTCCTGCCGTAGCTTAGTAGGTCTGTTGATAGTTTGGCCGATGGACCTATTATAAATTCCTTGGCCTGTCTTTGTCCCAAAGTGTTGTTCCACCATTTTCGGGATTCTTCTGCTATCCATTTCTTTATGGCTGTTTTAGCGATTGGTTTGGCTATCCCGCAGAACGGTTCTGGTCCTATCATGTGCCTAGACGAGCCTTCTCTGGCTATTTCGTCGGCAATTTCATTACCTTGATAGCCTTCATGCCCAGGTACCCATGATAGTGTCACTCTATGTTGACTTCCTATGTCATTCAGAGCATTGTGGCAATCCAGTACCAATTTCGATGTTATTTTGTTGGATTCCACGGCTTTTATTGCCGCTTGGCTGTCGGAGAAGATCGCAATTGTTGTTTTGTTGCAACTGTATCTTCTTTTTATTTCCTTTGCACACTGTTCTATTGCTGTTATTTCCGCTTGGAACACTGTCGCTAGTTTGCCCATGGAAATCGAAATTCTTGTTTTCGTCCTTGGTTCATATATTCCGGCTCCTACTCCTTCCCGTGTTTTTAAGCCGTCGGTGTACCAGATCACATTTGCCCTAATTGGGGGGCCATTTTTCCAATCATTCCTGTTTGGAATATGTGTCGAGTACTTTTTGACAAAGCTGTACTTGGCTATGGTGCTATCCGTGGGCAATCCCAGGATGTCATCTGCCTTGATTGCTTTGTTTAGCTTCTCTTGTTTGGTATTATGTCTACCTATAATCGGTTTTTGGCCTTGTGATAGCCTGTATGTGACGGAGCGTGCTTCGCCCTGTATGTATGTTTGGATTGGTGGTAGGTTTAGTAGGACTTCTAGAGCCGCAGTGGGCGTTGTGCTCATGGCTCCAGTCACGCACAGGCATGCTAGCCTTTGAACGCGACTTATTTGCCTTTTTGCCTCCGCCTGCATGGTTCTTGTCCACCATACTACTGAACCATACGCTATCATTGGTCTTACCACTGCTGTGTATAGCCACAGTGTCATTTTGGGATTTAGGCCCCAATTCTTTCCGCACATCCTTCTGCATCTTCCTAGCGCAACTGTGGCTCTAAGAGTTGCTTTTTGGATGTGTGGTTTCCAGGTAAGCCTCTGGTCAAATATGACTCCTAGATATTTTGCTTCCTTGGAAAAAGGTATTTCTTCTCCATTTATCGCCAGTGGTTTTAGTCCTGTAAGGGCTCGCCTTCTGGTAAATGGAATGATTATCGTCTTTTTTGGATTAACTGATAGCTGTTCATCTTTACACCAGTTCTCCACTATTTTGAGAGCTTTTTGGCTTCTCTCTGAGAGAGTACTGGCAAATCTGCCTCGTACTACAATCGTTAGGTCGTCTGCATATCCTAGACAGTAAAAGCCTTCTGCAGACAGTTTTTGTAATAAGTCGTCCACTAATATGGCCCATAGTAGTGGAGATAGAACTCCCCCCTGGGGGCATCCTCTTCCCACCGCTGCCTTTGTGGTTGTTTCTCCCAGAGTGGCTGAGATTATCCTGTGCTTTAGACTAGTTTCTATCCATTTGCGCAGTGCTGTTGGAGTCCCTCTCCTTTCCAACGCGCTTATGATAGAGTCTGTTGAGGCGTGATTGAAAGCCCCTTCTATGTCCAGGAATGTGGCTACGGCAATCTCCTTGTCCTCTAAGGACCTTGAAAGAAGCCTATTTAGGTCGTCCAGGGCTAGGTCTGTCGACTTTCCTAGTTGGTAAGCATATTGACGCTCACTTAGTGGGAACGCCTGTAGAGTATTATCCCTGATGTACCTATCTACTAGCCTTTCCAGGGTCTTGAGCATAAAAGAAGATAGGCTTATGGGTCTATATGACTTTGGTGTGCGGTCCAAGATTTTGCCAACTTTCGGCAGGTATAGGACCCTTACCTGTTGCCATAGACTAGGTACAACGCCCCAGGCTAGACACCCTCTAAATATTCTGCATAGGTGTGGTAATAAGATGTCCTGACCTTTTTGCAGAAGTATGGGGTGTATTTCGTCTAGGCCTGGTGACTTAAATGGTTGGAATTGGTTTATGGCCCATCTAATCCTCGCAGGTGTTACTACCTTTTTAACTATTTCCCACTCCTGTCTACCTGGTCTTTGTGGCCTTGGCTTAGGCGGAAGGTCAGATGGGCGTGTTAATTGCATTGCTGTCGGAAAGTGTGCCTTTAGGAGCAGTGTTAAACTTTCCTCAGCTGTTTTGGTGTATGTGTTGTCCTCCTTTTTAAGGAGCTCGACATTGTTGTTTGTGTTTTCTTTTGCTAGGACTTTGTGAATTCGGGCGCATGCTGGGGTCTCATTTACCCTTTCGCAGAACCTTCTCCACGAATCCCGTTTGGCTTTTCGTATCTCTTTATTATACTCTGTTAGTTTTGACCTGTAGAGATCCCAGTCATTGGTTGCTTTGGCTTTATTAAATAGCCTTCTGACGGTTTCCCTCAGCGTTCCGAGTTTTCCGTTCCACCAGACTGTGCTTTCTTTTTGTTTCCAGGTTTTAACTGGGCAATTGTCCTGATATGCCGTAGCTATTGCTTCGCTAATCAGCTGTACTGTGACTTCTAAATTTTCCGCGTCCTTAACCTTGGCTGTTACCCTTTGTAGACCTTCTTCGAGGGATTTTGAATATCCTACCCAGTTTGTGTCACGGGGATTTCTAAACCGTATTGCTTTAGGGGAGGGGATTTTAAAATCAAAGCTAATATGCCTGTGATCAGAGCAGGATGGTTCATCTGATACCATCCAATTGTGGATCATGTCGCTCGCCCTGTTAGAACTTAAAGTCACGTCAAGGACCTCCTGACGGGCTCTCGTTACGAATGTTGGTTCGTTGCCTACATTGGCAATATTTAAACCTTCTGTTAAAATAAATTGTAATAAGGACTCACCTCTTCCATTGACGTTCGTGCTGCCCCACATCGTGTGATGTGCGTTAGCATCACATCCTAGAATGAGTTGGAGCTTCTGTTCCTCACAGTAGGATATAACATCCTTGAGCATCTGCGGTGGACATTTTTGCTCCTCTCCTGGGAAGTAGGCGGAACATGCAACTATGCTTCTTCCACCTTCCTTCGTGGGTAGTGACAGGATAGCTGTAACAAAATCACCCGAGCATAGCCCCGGGATTAAAGTACATTTAATCCTATTATTATGAATGATACATGCACGAGGTTTATTAGCTGACCTATCGTACAGTAACTTACCTTGGGAGGGCTTGAGGCCTACAATTTTCCCTTCGTTGATCCAAGGTTCCTGCAGGAGGGCGATGTCGAGGCCTTCATGTTCAAATCTGCGACATAGCACGGCCGAGGCGGCCTTTGCATGTTGCAGATTTGCCTGCAGGAACTTGAGATTGCCCTCTACTTCGTAGACTCTTCTGGAGTGGCACCACCGTCTTCCGTCTCCATGGCCGTGTCAGGTGCTATCCTCTTCAGAGGGCTGACGCCTTGAGCCGTTTCCGGTTTTTCAGTGTCCTCTTTTTGGCACGTTTCTGGGATTGACTCCTGCTCGGGTGCTTTTGGTGGGATGCCTCCTTCTTTGACGCGGAACTTAATTTTTCCTATGCCAAAGAATGGTGACATATCCACTTTTTGGAGGTGGTCGAATGAGGCCTTGTCCATTGAAAAGGTCCACACCTGGCCTTTTCCGGTTTGGGATTTTCCGAAGACCGTCCACAGCTCGGTGTTGAGTCCTCGGTTTCCTACCTGTAGCCTTTTCAAGATCCTTTCCTTGGGTAGCTGTTCCCCATATTCGTCTGGGACGAACAGTGTGCAGGCGAATGGCTTCGGGATCTCTTCTCCTTCCAACGCCTTCAGTTGTGCATTCTCCCATGGCTTTAGTGACGGGACCAGGTCCTTTAGCCATCTGGCACTTGTGGGGTTAGCACACGAGAATACAAGGTACCCTGACCTGTGGGTACATTTGTAAAATTGTACCTCTGGTCCTTCCTTTGGGATATCCTCTAGTTGTACCATTACGGTCCTTTGGATTGCCGTTAGCTGTTCCGGCTGCAGTTGTACTTGGGGGTAAGCCTCTGGTACAACTGCGATCTTTACCGCAGTCAGAGCTTCCTTGAAGTCTCCCGCCCTGTCCTGTTTGGCTGGCTTGTGGGAGTCCGTCTTGGGTCTTTTTGAAGGCTGCTTTCCTGGCGTGCTGCCTTCTGATATTGGGCGCTTTTGAGAGCTTTTTGGCATTGCAGCCTTTGCCCAGTAGCGTGTCGTGGGTCGAAGGACGAAGGGGGCAAACGGGGAAAAGGGCGCCGCCGGAAAAATTTCGGGGTGCCACGCCCAATTTTCGCCCAAAAGTCATTAAAATCGTTAAAAAACAAAAAGGTCATGGGGTGACCAATATATTAAATATTCAAGAATCAGGCGAATAGGGAAACGAATAAAAAACATAAACATGACGATGAATGTTATTTACATTAAATCAAATAAAGGATTCAATAATTAAAAATTCTAATTATGTAATTGTAATAAGTATATAGTTATTTCGTTTTTAAATAAGAATATATAAAATATTTTAATATTTACCTACTTATTTTTAATAATTAACAGCACCCTTTATCGTTTGACCGTCTGTTATTAATTATATAAATAATTTATTAGTTATATAAATCAGAAAAACAACAAACGCAACTAACAACTGAATACGGAACTAATTGACTAACCCAAAATACCTAAATAAAATGCATTCTTTACTCTTTATCCGCCCGTCCGTATTACCACGTTAATGAATAATAATTAGATTATTTAGGTTTTTCAGAAAAATAATTTTTAAAACCTGACAAAAAACTGCCAAATTTTTTTAACGCAAAATTAATTTACACATCAAGTTCTGGGAAGGGGGTGGTAATTACCCCCTCTACCCACCCCACCCCCCGTGTTTACGCCATTCGTGGCAGCGTGAAGCGCTGGAGAGAAAAATTTCGGCGGGTGCCAGATGCCACACTCCAAAACATTTATTTTACCCTCGATATTATAACAATTTTTGACTAATTTTGACCCGTTCTTTCGACTGATGAAGTAATATTTTCGAATTTTATTAAATTATTACGAATTTAATATTAAATAATTTTGTACACTACCTATTATAACGAATATTACCAATATTATTTTCTAGAAGACTGAGAAGGGACAAGGGACATTATATTACAAAAAATAAATAATTATGTATTATTTATTTACAAAAAATAGTGCATTAAATAAAAACTGGAACATGTAATATGATACATACAAAAAATAATTATAGCGCCAACCGTCTGGCTTTTACAGATTTGAGAGAATTAAATTAATTCGTGAAGCATGGGGCGCCCGGTCACCTAGAGGCGGAAGGGCGGAGGGGGCATTGGCCCCCTTTGGCCCCCTATACGACACGCCACTGCCTTTGCCTTTCCCGCCTGAGTGGTTTGGGTTGCAGGGGATTTTAATCCTGCCCTGATGAAGTTCTCCTTTATTACTGACCTTTTGGCCTCGTCGTAGGAGCTTCCCTCTTTCATCAGGTTTTTGACCTTGGTGTTCGAGTTACCCGATAGGCGGAATGAGCGAATCTCTTGTTCCGTCATCGAGTCAACTTCCTGGGTCGACTTAATTCTGTTTGTGCACTTTCCTTTCGAGGGTCGTGGCTCACTAGCCTGTTGACCCCCAGGGACTTGAGCACTGGTGGTTGGTTTTGAGGTTCCGGGCTTGACAGCCTTTGGATCCTCAGTTAGTGCTTTTGTAGCTTTGTCCTTGTTGGACTTCTCTCCTAAATCTTTTTTATTTTTTGAACAGTCCATATTGTTCCCACGAGTAGCAAGGGATTGAAAAAGGTCCGCCTGAGCAGAGCCCGGCATACTCAGGTAAGGCTAGATACCAAGGGGTGTCGCCCGGTGCCCCTAGGGGAACGTTAAAGACCGCACTGTACCCCGACGGCCATTCAGCTTTCAGCACGTTGCCTTACACCTTAGCTTGGGTGAGTTGGTCCGCGGCAGTGGCTTTTGCAAAGGCTTTTGAGGGGTGTTACTCCCTCGCACCCTACTTATGGCCACCACTAACCCAGTTACCGAAGTAACCCGGCCGTACTCCCATCCGCCACCCGGAGACGCGCCCGATGGGGTCTCACCCACACGGGTGGCAGAGGGAGGGATGTATATAATAAATACGTAAAATACAAAATAATTTAAAGAGAGCTTACAACCTAAGAAGTCTATATTTGGCACGGCGCCGGCGTTACTGATACTTGAAAGATCCAGTAGTTCAGAACTGAGCCTATTGTGAAGACCAAGCATGACTCCCCCTCCCCTCGATTCGTCCATTCGGTCTGTTCTTCTATCAGAGCGATATATGATATATGAGTCTGGAAAAAGTTCTGAGTCCAGGATATCCGGCTGGAGCCAGGACTCGGTGACAGCAATGACGTCATAATCTGAGGAGACCACGCAAAAGTAAAATCTATGCGTATGGTCTTAGCACAGCTTATTCAATAACCAGCTACTCATCTTGCGGCGGCATCCTTTGATTTGGGAAAGTCAAGTGAAAATTTTAGAAGAGGGCCATGAGTTAATATTTTTCTAAACGTCTGGGCATCTGAATAATACTTTTGACAATTCGTTTAATTTAAAATACGATGTTTTATCGTCTAAAATCCGTTTGAAAACGATTTTAAATGGCAAAATTGTATAAAAATCCGAAATTTCCGGTCTTTTTAGGGCAATAGCCGCAACTTCGGGCGAATTTGTCGTGGATTTTGAAGGGAATATTCATTTTAAATTCAGTTCGTTTCGTGTCATTACATGGCCTGAAAAATCACGAGACCGTGAAACTGAACCGCTAAGGGCACTGTCAGGATGCGCAGTGCCCGACACTCCAACTTTCCGATTTCGATAGAGATGAATAGCTGGTTATTGAATAAACTGTGGCCTTAGTACGTAGACCCCTGACAGGTTAAGTCGTTAGTTGAGATGGTAAGGGATCCCGGTTTTTTGCAGTTATTGTTGGAATACCGTTAACATACCTCAAAATGAGATTTTCCTCTCCGTTTGTACGGCGAACCCGCAGTTCATCTTTCGTATCCTGAAGTTGTTTCAGCTGAGCTGGAGATAGGTCAGCCTCGATGTAGATCTGATGGGCGTCGATAAACTTTCTCCGGCTCCTCAACACAGCCGACACGTCGCCCGAGCTAGAGAGGGTCACTTTCAGAGGCTTGTGACCGTTACGATTTGGTTTACCGACCCTGGAAACATCAGCAGCCACGATCCGACGAGAGGCCCTGCCAGACAGCAGCGAGGAAATCTGGTCCAACTCGGGAGCTCCTTCTTCCAGATGCAGATTAAATATCATTAGGTTGGGTTAGTAGATATATTTTATATATAATATCCAAAAATGCAAATTGGGACTTATTTTATTTAGAATGTGTTAATAAATTTGAATTTATAAAAGCGATGGTATTCGAAGATTTTTTAAAAACACTAAATGTTGCCTTAGAAAAGTCCATTCCAACATTTAAAGAAAATATAAATAAAAAAAATTGTGGTAAATTTTGGTGGAATAAAAAATGTAGTAAAGTGGTTGCTAACAGAAAAGAATTATTTTGTATATACAAACAGAATCCTGACCTTACTAACCTAACAAATTACAAAAAAGCAGATGCTTTGGCAAAAAAAGTCATAAACGAAGAAAAACGAAAAAACTGGATAAATTATTGTGCATCTCTAAACAAAAACACGCCAATTAAAGAAGTATGGAAAAAAGTAAACAATTTTAAATATCGTAAACAAGAAAACAGAGTTCCCATAAATATAGAGGATCCATGGGTAAAAGATTTCCATAAACAGCTTGCACCATCTTTTGTAGGAAATATATATCCATTTATGAACGAAGAATCAAAGAAGAAAGACCACTATTTAAACCGCCCTATCAGCATTGAAGAGTTAAATCTCTTTTATATTGTATAGAATGCCAAGAAAACAACAAATTTGTTATATTTACCGATAGCAAAAGCTCGTTGCAAGCTGTATTGAAATGTAAAAACGAGGCTCCTGACAATTAAATAATCAAAAAAATAATTAATATTTGCAAGATATTAAAAATTCAAAATAAAAGTATTATTTTAATTTGGATTAAAACACATACAGGAATTTCGGAGAATGAATTTGTGGACAGCAAGGCGAAGGCTGCCACAAATATCACCAGATTCACTGCAGATTTTCTCATACCTTACACTGATATTTTCAGACTCTCTAAAAAACGAATATATGATAATTGGCAGGAGCTTTTTATTCAATCAAACAAGGGTTACACCTATAAAACAATGTGTAATAATAGTATATTATGATATAAGTGTATAAGAGGGCCTTTAAAGCACGAGCGACATATTTCAAAACACGACGCGCAGCGGAGTGTTTTGTAAGTCGCAAGGGCTTTAAAGGCGTCTTATACACGTATATCATACGCTATTTTTTATTACGAATGCATCATAATCTCAAAAATGTTTTAAATATTAAACTTAAGGGATATATTGACGAATATATTAATCTGTCACATTTGACATGATCAAATGTTTCTATAGCAACCTTTAAAAAAGTAGGCGCATCATAAACATCATTTTAAGCACGCTGCAGCGTGCGATAATCGTTGATTATGATGCATGCGTAATAAAAAGTAAATAACAAGCCCTGGTTTGATAAAGAATCAAACCGAAGTTTTATAAGAACAATTTCACGTATTCGCAGTGGCCATGCATTATATCCTAAATATAAAAAAAAGATTTGAATTCAATTGGGCGAAAATTGCGAATGCGGAGAAGTAGGTGATTTAGAACACGTTATATTGGGTTGCCCTAGGCTCAGCGTTTTAGGGGAGTCATTGTTTGACGACCTAAAAGATGTTGTGATCTTCCCATTTAATTTAGTCAATTTAATTGGATTAAATAACATATATGTATACAGAATACTATATACATTTTTACTAAATAAAAACATAAGATTATGAAAAAAAAAGAATATATAGGCACATATAAAAAAAAATAACCAAATAAAAAAAAAAAAACAAAAAAAGGGAAAAAAAAAAAACAAAAACAAACAAAAAAAAATAAAAACACAAAAAAAAAGTGTATGTATTAGTTTATAAGTTTGAATATGGTATGTAGATAATAGGGGAGAAGGAAAAGACATGTAATGTAAATTTTAGTAAACTTCATGTCAAAGACGAACAAAAAGTGAGATGCCGGCCAGTTGGATCCTTTCCAGAGCCATAAAAAAAAAGAATATATACCTATATATTTAGTATTATAAATAAGAACATTTTTCTGTTGTAAAAATGCTGTAAGGCTTTAGGTTTTGTTATTAGTTGGCCATGACGGGGGCACGTGGCGAAAAAAAAAACAATCGAGCACTATTTCTTGTCGTCTGACAATACACCTACAGACGTATTCTTTTTTTCAACGGTTGATCCACCGATTGCACCGGTTGAGCCATTTGGCGTTCTTTTATTGTTCGATGGGCTGTCGGTTGTGTCTCAATCGTGTTCTTTTATTCACGATAGATTAACGTATGGTTGCATCAGCGTCCACCGGCTCGCCAAGTCGGTTGTTTCGGTGAATTGTGGGGGCAGCAAGTTTCCTAACCTATACATTTAACATTTGTTTGTTTTGAATTTAGAATTTCAAATTTTGATACATAGAATCATTGTTAAATTGTTTAGATAAATATAAATATAAACAATGATATAATGGACCGTCCCGTTGAAGTTGTGTTAACGCACAACTCGGGTATTAGTTTTAAGGTTTTTTTTACAGAATACGAATTGGCTCGTCCTTCAAAGGGTGAGTAAATTTTCCATTTAACCTACTAAAATGATATGTGTAAAATAATCTTAATTGTTGTGTGGTCGTTGAAATATAAAACCTTAAAAGGAGACTTTATGTGACATATGTCTTTATTTATTATAGATCATTCTTTCCTTGAAGAAATTTCTGAAAAGTATTTTAAGCTCTATAAAACTGATGTAATTTTGGAAATCTTGAAGAAAATTGTAAATCAGTTGGATCTGGATCTCGGAGTTACTAATATGATGGTTTCGTCATCATCATCAGAATCGGAGTCGCTGGAATACAGTACCCTCGCCGCCAAGGCGGCCGCAACAGAGATCAGTTTATATTATCAAAAACTTCTGCAAAAATTACAAATTATTGTTGTTCATATAGTATTTTAAACGTCAAAGTCAAACGTCAAGCTTCCACCAATGCGTTCTTATTTTCTCAGAACCGGTGTCCACCGGTTGGTGACGACAGGACCCTAGACCGTAAACACATGATTGAATCCACTGGTGAAAAAAGAATACGCCTTACTTATTACCCCAGTTGAGACGATTAAGTTTTTAACCTTTCGTCGGGCGAAGCTGTTCTAGCAGATACAACAGTCTATTTTTTGCATCATGTATGGTAACCTATAGTGTTAAAATCCCCACCGCATAGGTAGCCTCCTATAATGTGTCTAGAAATGTGAAATGCTGGCCACTGGTAGTGTTCTTCTCTATGCTAAAATGTGATATTTATAATTTGTAAATTATAACGTAATTAGGTGCAGTGTATCCAGGCGATCAAAATGTTTGCCACGTGCACACAAACCTTCTGACATAAACTGCCACGGACGTATCGATAGCTGGACCAAAAAATAATGGGCTACCTATGCGGTGGGGATTTTAACACTATAGGTTACCATACACGATGCGAAAGAAAGACTGTTGTATCTGCTAGAACAGCTACGCCCAACGAAAGGTTAATAACTTAATCCTCCCGGCTGGGGTAATAAGTAGGTGTATTGTCAGACTACAACCCCTAAAATGGGATCCAGGGACGATTTTGGAGATTTTGAAACCATAAAACCCATTAATAAAAATAAGAAAATATTACTTTTCATATCAACAGTGAATGAGAGCATTACAGAGGGAATCGTAAAGGCTTATATTGCTAAAAACACAACCATACAAGTCGAAGAAATTGATGTTAAGCAGTATCTAGTAAAATCCCTACTCCCAGAGGAAAATGTTTCATGGTTGGAGTTGATCGAGATTTAAAAGAAACGATCTACCAAGAATCTTTTTGGCCCAGTGGTGTTGCTTTCCAGAGATTCAATTTTGCTCTTTGAAGATTTTTTTAGGGTGAACAATGAAAACGAAATCACAAGCGTGCCGCAGATACCTGCATATTCTTTAAACTTTATACTTTGTACCGTCAAATACCGTGAACAACTGTGTATGCGTATGCAGCGGCGGACGCTGTTCCCTCGAGCGGGACGAGGAGGAGGGGTCTAGCTGGTTTTGCACGCTTCGAGAGTGCGGGAACTTATATTTTATTTAGTAAACTTTAACAAAACGCAGCTTGTAGTGTTGCCCGTCTAAATATCAAGTGTAAATAAAAAAAAATCTTGGACTTGGTGTCATTTTAGCTCAAGAGAAGCCAGACATTTTCTGTTTATCCGAACACTGGATGATAGGTTCTGACATTGAAAGCATTAAGTTGGATGCCTACAGACTAATTAGTTACTAGGTGGAACTGCCATCTATGGAAAAGAAGAATTTAAAAGAAGGAATATCAACACAAGTCTTATTCCTATGAATAAGATTTTTGAATTCTCCTTGTCAGAATTTCTATGTTCTAAATGTAATAATTTATTGTTTTATCTCTATACAGATCTCCACAGGCTAACCTTGATGAATTTCTCAGCCTACTCAATATTCTCCTGGATGAAATTTATGACCCAGGTAAATTCCTCATCATATGTTGGGAGTTTAACATTGACTTTTCCAGGGCAATTCATACTTTAAGAACATTAATGAATCTCCAGCTACAGCTTAGTTCCACATAGATACTACTGAAGCTACTCGAGTAGAAAGCAATTCTCATTCTCAAAATTGATAATATAATTAGTAGTATTCCCATCGAGCGATAAAGTCGTTTTTCATACTATATTATCGGATATCTCTGATCATTTTGGACAAAGGGTGGATTTTGAAAAAACAAGAGAAAAAACAATAGATTTTTGCAAAAAAAGATTCTATACACATTCTAATATTTTAGGTTTTCAAAAGGGTTTATCGCATGAAATTTGGGGAGACATATTTGTACAGATAGATCCAAATGAACAATATAGTGTGTTTAAAGATATATTACATTACTATTTTAGCATCTGTTTTCCAATGTGTACAACCAGTTGATGGGCGACCATGGAAATTAAAAACTATGCAAATCACATTAAAGATATGTACATTTTCTATAAACGAACAAATAGTCCACAAATGTATGAACAGTACAAAGTAGAGCAAAAGAATTATCAAAAATATTTGTCAGACTTTAAATTGTGGTTAAATGATAACAAAATTTACAAAATAGCTAATGCAAAAAATAAAAACAAAACAATGTGGTACATTTTTAACAGAGAATGTAACAAGTAACAAGCACACCAACACGGCCGAACTTACACTTCGCTATAACAATACTTTAGTAGAGGATGCAGCAGCCATCCTTAATATATTTAAAAATCAGTTTTACTTATCCAATAACACACTACATCGTACTAATAATCAAGAAGTAAGCTTGACACAGATATTTCTGATTCAGAACTAGGATTAGTTGACTTCAACATCTTTAGAGTTGACCGCAATATTAATAACTCAGTGAAGAAGCGAGGAGGAGAAGTTTTAATATTGACAAGAAAAAGCTTAAGAGTTAGGAAGATTGAGCTTACAGAAAGGAGCTGAGAACAAGTCTTTGTTCTCATTGACCATGGTGCAGATTCCAATTCCTGGATTATTGGATATCTTTATATACCACCTGTGTCCAGTGGTGATATTTATCAGAGACATTGTGACTCTTTAGAGGACCTAAAAAAGTCTTATTCTAATACTAAGATTATAATGGTTGGAGACTACAATCTGCCAGATGCTAACTGGTCTAAAGATGAACTGGGTCTTACTGTGAAATGCTCGGAGACATCAGCGGCTAACATACTAGCAAATAGTTATGCAGCTAAGTAATGTTGTAAATAGTAGAAATGTTATGCTAGATTTAGTATTTAGTGATATTAGTGTAACGGATGCAATTGATATTATTTTCGAGAACAGCATTCACCATAATGCGATTTCCCTTGAGGCCTGTCTGTATGAATCGTCTAAAAATGTTATGTGTAATGTGTATATGATTTTAAAAATGGTAATTTTATAACAATTAATGACTGCCTTGCTAGCATAAGTTGGGGGGAATTGTTTAAGGGGATGAATGTGGACGAGGCATGCTCTGTCTTTTATGAGATTTTACACAATTTAATAGGCTTGTATGTTCCAAGACAATTGGTAAAATCTTCCAATTTTCCAAAATGGTTTGATGCACACATGAGGCGGCTCACTGTTGAGAAGAAGATTGCTCATTGTGACTTTAAGGCTTCCAAATCTCAAATTTCATATCAGGCTTTTTCTGATTTGAGGCGGCAGTGCAAGGAATATCGTCCTATCTGTCATAGGGCGTATTTGGATGGATTGGAGAAGAATTTTAACACTAAACCAAAAAGTTTTTGGTCATTTGTAAGGGACCACAGGTCAGGTAATGATGTTCCAGATTCGGTCGTTTTCAACAACCAGTGTAGCAGAGATCCTATAGTTGACATGTCCTCAAAGTACTTTTCTTCTGTTTATGTACCAAAGACCCCCGTACAAATTCCATCTTATGAGTTTCATACTGGATTGGAAACCAGTTCTTACCACATTCAAATTTGTGAGCTTTTTGAAGCAATTAATAGTCTTCCAAATAAATTAACTTCAGGGCCAGATGGTATTCCGGCAGTGTGTGTGTGTGTGTACACTTGTCAGGCCATTATCTGATATTTTCAACCGTTCACTGTCGACATCGGTTTTTCCGGCTCTGTGGAAGTCTTCTTACTTAAAACCAATTTTTAAGAGTGGTCAAAAAAACAATGTTTTAAACTACAGGGCAGTTTCTCTGCAATCAGAAATTCCAAAGCTTTTGGACAGCTTAGTCAGCAAAAAATTGGCTTGGGATGTGAGGGGTTTAATGGACCAGGAACAGCATGGGTTTATGTCTGGCAGGTCAACCACCACTGGTCTTGTGCTCTACCAAAACTTTATCATTAACAATTTGGAACACCATAGACAGGCTGACTCTGTCTATACAGATTTTTCCAAAGCCTTTGCCAGGGTCAACCATAGTCGTCTTCTTGCTAAGCTCAGGGCTTTGGGTTTTGGTGGTGCTTTGTTGGGGTGGCTTGAGAGCTTTTTGTCCGATAGAACGCAGGTTGTTAAGTTGGCATCATGTATTTCGGATCCTATTGAGGTGCCATCTGGAGTTCCTCAGGGATCTCATTGCGGACCAATTTTGTTTAACCTTTTCATGTTGGACATTTTACCTCATATCAATAACAGCAAGTTGTTGATGTATGCTGATGACATTAAGCTGTTTCGGCAGATTGATTCAATTGGTGATTGTCTTCTCTTGCAGGAGGATCTTGATGGATTTCAGAGGTGGTGTGCAGTGAATAGTATGGAATTGAATATTTCAAAATGTAACATCTACACTTTTTGTCGTGGAACATCCATTACTTATGACTACCAGCTGCATGATGTCTCTTTGGCAAGGCCTGATGCAATTAAAGATCTTGGAATTATGCTTGATTCCAAACTATCCTTTTCCACACATTTTCAAGGAATGGTTGTAAGGGCTATGACCGTGTTGGGATTTGTTCAACGGCTTACTGGTGGTCTTTCAGTGGATTGTGGAATATGGCTCTGTTGTATGGTCACCTAATTATCAAGTTCATATCCAGTATATCGAGCGTGTCCAACGATTTTAGGAAGGGTTTGCCTAGAGAGGATTTCAGCTATGAGGAATTTCTTTCAATGCCGAAACTAGATTCACTTGAAGCTAGAAGAGGATTGCTGGATATTTGCTTTTTGCACGGTATTCTTAACTCTAGAATTGACTGTCCCGTGTTCTTAGCCAAGATTGGGTTAGGGTAGCGGTTAGGAGAGGCCGTCACACTTCTTTATTTGTAATACCTTTCCATCCAACTAATTATGGGTCTAATGAATCTTTGACAAGGATGCTTCGCCACGCAAATGACTTAATTTTAAAGAAAAATATTTGTCTCTTTAATATTTCGCTTGGCAGTCGTAAATATAAATTAAGAAGTTTTTAGATATGTATGTTTTTGTATGTATAAATTGTTTGACATTTTAAATTGCTTGTTATTCTAATTTAAGTTTGTATTTTGTCCGGTGTAATTATAAGTAAAATAACTTAACTATTGTTTACAAATTTTAATCAATTCTAGTTATCTTTGGGTTAGATATATTTTGTCAGTGGATGAACCGTTAAATAAATAAATAAATAAAAAAGACATATATTATAGAAATCCTCGTACATTGTTTTTTGAACCATTTGATGAGAATGAGATATTCCGAATAATCATGGGTTTGCAAATAAGTACTCAGGTGGAATGGATGAGCTCCCTATTTATCTGCTAAAACACATTGCTCAATTTATTTGCATACCATTTACTTACATTATAACTATTTTTTTTTGTTAGGAACTTTTCCAGGTTCATTAAAAGTTGCAAAACTGGTACCAATCCACAAGAAGGCTGATAGGCATGATCCAGGCAACTATAGGCCGGTGTCTCTTTTATCTTCAGTGTCGAAATGTGATAGACTCTTGCCATTCGTTACTCGATGCAACATTCTCAAGGGTAGCTAATTTGGGTTTTTACCTGGAAAATCCACGGATATGGCCATTTTTCGGACCCTGACAGAGATTATTGGAAAGCTTGACAGAAACAAAGTGGTGACGGGTCTTTATTTTGACCTCTCAAAGACTTTCTACACCATTGATCATAGACTACTCTTAAATAAATTAGAAAGGTGTAAAGTGAGAGGAATGATCCTCAACCTATTTAAATCATGCCAGATACCAGTCAGTTAATGTAAGGCTTAATGGACGAAATCATTTTTTAAATTCCACTATTGTATATAGGGGAGTCCTCCGGGGCTCAATACTAGGCCCTCTGTTAATTTTGCTGTATGTGAACGATCTATACCTGACTCTCTTGGAGCTGCTATGATCTGCCAGTATGCTGACGATACGTCAGTCGTGCTGGCTCAGCCGACGCTCTCTGGCTTGTCGGTGCACTGTTCCCCTATGGTGCATGACATGGCTAACTGGTGTGAAAGCAACTATCTTTGCTTGAATGCCACGAAGACGAGTCTAATACTATTTAACAAAAACAAACCTCTCACTGAATCACTATCAACAATTAATTCTGTTAAATTTCTGGGGATGCACATGGACTCCGCCATTAGCTGGGAGCAGCACATTTTCAATCTCCAGTCGAAACTAAGCAGTGCATGCGCTGTGATTAGGAGACTTAGAGATGTTTTATCTTTGCAGAGCTTACAAACTTTTTATTTTGTATATTTGTATTATGGCATTGCTTTTTGGGGATCTTCTAGGTTTTCATATAATATATTCATAGCACAAAAAAGAATTATCAGATGCATGCTGCGCCTCCATCCCCGAGCGTCTTGTAAACCATTTTTATTGAATTAGGAGTTCTTACTGTTCCAGCGTTGTATTTTTTGGCACTAGTAACTTTTGTCAAAAATAAAACAATCTACCTTTCAAACAAATAGGGAAGGATATGCAAATGATATGGGTATAACAACCAGAGGAAGAGATGATCTAAGAGCTTCTTCTTAGTGTAAGGCGTACCACATATTATTGTTGCCTGATGGTGCTGCTTGTTTCAGATAGAAGCGCCAATACCGCAATGTTGATTTGTTTCGAATGAAAGTTTGTCATTGTTCTAGAGCCGCTGTGATTTCCGATTGAACCGGAAAGTGAATCAAAAATCGAAATAAGTATATAAAGTTAAAATTAAAAAAGTAGTACTTGACGTTCAATCGTTTTTTGGATAATTTATTCGGTAACCGTTTCTGACATCTTAAAATTAATAAGCTCCAGTGACCCATGCTTTAGGGGCGAAGATCCACTGATTTGACTTTACAGCGATAGTACCCTGGCACCGCGAATATATTCGCGAAATTATGCAATAGCCCAAGTGGTGAAGGCGAATGCCTCTTCATGCATATTAAGTCGGTGTATATGTACCATCGTGCGGTACGGTAGTAGGTGACCAGACCAGATTTTTAGTACGCTGGTTATTCTGCCTATCAATTTTAGTCGGTGCGGTCGGTTTACGTTTCGTTTAGTGGTACCGTTGTGCCGGGTACGCATCTTTTGTTTATTGCTTCGGTAAGCTTATAGTAATTATACCTATACTTTTAAAACAATTAACATATTATATAGTAATTAGTTGTCGTTCTAATTCTGGAAGATATTTGAGTTACTCCGTCTTAAGTACAGTAGAGAAGAGCTTAGGGGGGAGGGGGGGTTCTTTCATTTTAAGAAAATATGCAATCAATATCTCAGCTGCTTTTTTTGCGTTTTCATTTTATTTAATTTGAACTTGATTCTTCACTCTCCTCTTATGTGTTATCCACGTTAGAGATGTTCGTTCAAAATATAAACAGCAACATTCCAAAATTTTTAATTTAATCTTCTTAAATCTGTTGTCATAATAGAGCGAAATTTAATCCTCTAATTATAACTAATAAAAGTCTAGATAATAATTTTATTATTCAACTTAATCGATATGTTTGGCTACCCCATGACCCCTGTGTGATAATAGTCCAGTTTGCATAATACCTGCTCCGAATTCAACCTTTGTTGTGATTCGAATAATTTATTGTCATTTCGAAATAGTAATTGATTACAATGGCAACACCATAAATAAACAAATATTTATTTATGGAAATCGTTGCATTATTGTCAAGGTGGTATCCCAAATTGAGTTCTATTTTATTGCTTTGGCATCTCGTCCTTTAAGGAGTGAGCCTAGAAATAACCATTGTCTTTATATCAAGGGCAGGGCCGTATTTTATTGGTTTTTTAATGCCGTCCTGTTAATCACGATTTATTACAAACCAATTTGTTTTATTTAATTAATTAATAAAACTATCTAATTTATAGCATAATAGAAATGCATAAATTTATTTCGTCTTAATTCCAATAAAAACTAAAGCATGTATTAACAAACTGAAATACCGGGAGAAAGTCATTTAGAACTAAAAAAATTATTACTAACGTGCACAAAACCTTATAAATGTTCCTAGAAAGTGCGATTTACATTTTCGATGTGTCTTAAATTACCCTTCCACGTGAAGTTTTAAGCCCTGAAAACACTTAAATTGAATTTTATAAAATTTATATTTTAAAGTATCTGTGCATAGACATCAGTCATCATCATTTAGAATTTGATGAATTCATGAGATGGTAAAAATGAAAGGAACTGAAGATTATTAAGGTAATGGTTTCAAATGCAGATCTCTTCCAATCTGAATATGGCCTAAAAGCTGGATGTCGAAACTATCTTAAACACTTGAACCACTGTGGGCACTATACGCGTCATCATCGTCACCTAAGTTGTCTCTCTTGCTCCCGTATGCGCTCCGTGTTTTCTGTCGCCTTCGCAAAACTCGGCTGACAGACAGTGGGAGATATTCTCGTCAGGCCGTTGGGGTCAGTTCGAATAATATATTATGACAATAAGATAAAGCTGGTACTTGCCTAGCTTTTTCTATGGAATAAGTTCAGTACCATTTGGGTCCCATAACCCACCAAGTTACCTACACATTATTATTGAAAGGTAATTAGAAAAATTATCTCGTTAATTGAGTATTAGAGGGGAAAAACTTTCAATACAAATATTCTTGGATATGAAACTGTATAGGGTGTTCTATTTAAATCTGCTTGTGACCGGTTGCGGCGTTGCCAAAATATAATGTGTTTCCCTAAAGCATTCCGTAGTCTTCTTTAGGCGCGTTCGACCCATTTTTTCCTGGGTAGAAAATGAAACTAAGCCGTCACGCACAACGCGTGATGCTCACAACATAGTTCATACAGATTTTCATTGATTTTTAAAATTTTCGATTTTTTTGAAGGGAAGTAACCAACATTTTATATCGATAACCATGACTCCTGTGTAGTTTGCTTAGATGTAGACTCTGGAATAGCGCTTTGCTGTTTGGAAGTTGATGGAACTGGAAGTTTCGGAGATGAAGATGCGATAGCTGATTGGCCATTTCTCTCAGAGAAAAGGTATTTTGTTACTTGCTGAGCTTTGTAATTTAAAGCTTTTCGCTTAAGACTTATTCATTGGCCCTGGAGAAGATTGTAATGCTGCCAATGGAACATCATCGTCGGAAGAAGTGTCACCGTGTGCCGTCGGAAGACTTTCGTTTGACCTTTCAGCTTCTCTATTATTGTCTCCAGTTATTTCATCAGGCATGGCTCGCTGCGTTACTAAAGAAGGTGTAAAAGCTGCATCGGGTATTGCGTCAGGATTTAGAGGAAGCAATCCTGTACCCCTAGATCCGCTAATAATATTTTCTGGTGTCTGTGATCGTGGTAGTAGGCAGACTGTTTGCCTGTCATTCCTGCGCTGCGAGTATCCGTGACTTTGGACCTCACTAATGCTGCGTGAGCGCGCAAAATCGTGGCACCTAATGGTTGCTCAAGCAGTTGTTGGTAATGACGTATACAGGCAATTATCCGACGTTGCCAGATCGCTGATAAATATTTTAGTTTTTGCGCTAGGGTTTTTGGGCCATATTACCGGCTGGGCCATATTTGCCTCCACTATCTTATTTTTAACTCAACTTTGAGCGCCTATAGAAAATATAAAAAACGCTGTAAAACCTGATAATTTCAGAATTTATAGTAATTTCTGCTCTATTGAACATGAAATGAACACTTGAGCTTCCCACCTTTCGGCATTAGCAATTTTTCCACCCACTATCCAAAGAAACCACCCAGGGCCCGCACCTGTCCTGCGATCCGAAAACCACAGGGCAGGTTGGGACGCCGATAGCGGGGGAGAAGACTGTCTTTTGTTTCACCCTCTTTTATTCCCAATAAACCTTACCTCTAATACATAACTTCTTATCCTAACTTATAATCTACCCATCAGCACAAAGCCTCTTCCATTATATATGAGCCTTAACCTAACTTAATTCTACCCACCACCTCACAACCCCACAATCGACTTACATTTTTGCCTAATAACTAATATGAACATTTCGTGAATGCCCTGGTCACATCTCCGTCTCTTTTATTAGTATGCAGTCCCATTCATTTTTTCCATTACGTTCCCTCCATTTAGTCTATTTCTTTCATCCACCCTTTCTCTCAACATACACCTCTCTTCCACATGCACATTATCCTCTCTCTATAAACCACATTCACACATCCTCTTCGTGTCCCTTAATTTAAAGCGCCAGAGGTACTTTCCAATGTTATCATGGCCAGTCACCAGTTGGCTTGCTTTAAATGTCACATCTAACCTCTCACATCCAACTTCCATGCACACCACATACAGCCCTCTCCCTTTCACACTCACATCCCACCTTTCTTGCTCTCCTCTTCCCTCGCTCTCTTAATGTTCTTAAGCCCTAATAAATTCTTCCCTTCGACATCCCCAAGTTCCCTTCCCTGCGTCCTGCCTTTCCCAACCTCCCTATCCGCCACTTTTATACCTCCTTGCGTTCTACTCATCTATTCCACATTTACTCTGAACCCATTCATCCCCAATTCTCTTATTCTACAATGCACCCCTCTTACCCACTTATGCCGAGTCTTATAGTTATAGAGCATTCTCACCGCCATCTCTGAATCCGTAAAAATCTTGTAGTTACCTGATTCCTCTTCCCTTCCTATCTCGTCGAGCATATACTTAACTCCCAAAAGCTCCCTCTGCACTCCCCAGCACCATTCCTAAAGCTCGCATATCCTGTCCTTGTCTCTCCATTAACCCTAACCCACAACCATCCCATACTTGTTACCCCCTCTTTTTCACTCATATCCACATACACTTTCACCTCTTCCTCACCAACATCTCCCACGTTCTTCCTGCTCAGTTTTCTCTTTCCCTTGCTCTCACTCCATTTTCCTCCCTCTCGTATCTCATCTGCTCCCTAAACTCTTACCTGACCCTCGCCTCCATATCAAGAGGCGTCATACCATTCATAACCTGAAGTCCCTCATTCGCAACTGTCCGATACGCTCTAGCCACAATCAGTACAAACATATGTAGCGCATCCAGCTGCTCTTTCACCCTTGTATCATTCCCTTTTATGCCTCACACCTCACTCCCATACAAAATCGCTGGGCTTACCACCATATCGTAAATCATCCTCGCTTTATCCTTGTTCACTCCATGTTCATTCCTCGCTAACGCACACATTTTCATCGAAAATTCACCCGCTTTTATCCTCACCATCTTCGCATGCTCAATAAAATTTAGCTTCCTATCAATCCTCAAGCCCAGGATATCCACATATTCTTGGCACTCAATCCTTTTCATATCCATTCTGACAACCGGTTCCCTGATTTTCCCTCCTATTTTAACAAGCATAACCTCAGTCTTTCCCTCATTATACTCAGCAAAACTTTCTCTCTCCCACTCCTTACACTCCGTCCATGTTCTCTCCCTTTTTCTCTATTTCCCGCACTGACCTCCCCGGAATCACAATTGCTTGGTCATCCGTGAAAGCCTGTCCTTTCACTCCCTCCTCTCTTTCTAGGTCAGACATCCTTCTCAGCCACCCTTCCATGCATAACAGCCACAGGGTCGGCCCCAGGCTCGTCCCTTGTGGACATCCTCTCCCCGGTTGCCTTTCCGATTTCCCACTCATCACCTTTCTCTCCACCAAAAAACTCCATCATATATCCCTCATTCGCTTCGGCATTTCCATTCTCTCCATTTCCCTATCAATCGTTGCCAGCCACACCAAATTAAATGCATTCTTCAGGTCCAGGGTAACAATCATACTGTGCAGACCACTCTCCCTTGCTTCCCTCATCACACTTTCAATCGCCTCAATCGTGTCCCTTCCTCCCCTGAACCCAAAGTGGCTTTCGCTGAACTTGAGCTCTCTCTCACACCAAGTTCTCAACCTTTCATTCAACACTCGATCCAACACTTTCCCTAAGGTGGGTAACAGGCTTATAGGCCGAAACCCTCCCTTTGCCTTTGGGAGCCAGCGAATTCTAACAACCTTCCAAACCTTTGGGAAGTATCCCATTTCCCAACACCTGTTATAGATCTTCAGTAACGATCCCCAATGCCTTCCCAGATTGCCTTCATTACTTCGTTCGGAATCCTATCGTCCCCACAAGCTTTTCTTTTCTTGAGGTCCGAAATTATACCTTCTACCTCCATTTTACCAATTTCGACATTGTATCTCACATCCCTGGCTAACTCCCTATTATTAGCCCTATCCACCATGTACCTAGTCCTCTCCACTTCCTCCTGTGGTGTCAACTTCGGATGGTACATTTCCAGCAAGAATGCACCCTCCTCATCCTGGCTCGTTGCCTCTGTTCCCTCCACATTCATCACCGCTTTCTTGCCCTTGCATATCCCTTTCTTTCTCAAAAAATCCCACACTCTCTCCCACGATTCATTCTCAGATATACTTTCGATCTCTACCCTCACATGCTCTATCTTCTTATTCTTTACCAATTTCTTGTATTCATTCCTTTCGTTCAACCATACCCTCTTCCATTCCTCCCTCCGTGCCTGATCCCTCTCATTCTGATATTCCATCCTCACTCTCCTTACATTCCTCCTTGCCGCTGCCAACTCACCATCTCACCACTCGTTCTCGTCCCTTTCATTCTTACGTTTCCTTCTAACTACTCTCTTACACACAGCCATGCACTTGATTTGTAACCTCTCAGCTTCCCTCTCTATATCTTCCTCACTCGCCATTTCTCCACATTCATCGCCACTCAAATCCCTTACCATTTATTTCATCCCATCTTGTCCGTTCGAAGTCATACATCCATACCTCCTTCCTTACTTCTTTCATCCTAACATCCATCTTGAACCTAACGTATCTGTGGTCGCTGAGGATCTCCTCCTCCTCGACCACTCACTCTTTCACCCTCTATTGAACAGTGAAAACTGCAGTTTCTCTCGTATTTGGTTATATTTTTGAATCCCGATTTTTTGAGGGTCTGCAGTTTTGAAAATTTTTTTCGCGCTATTTTTGTGATAAACTGGAAAACCTTATCACGTAATCATATCATAGTCAAAATTACACATCGACTACAGAAAAATTGATTTTTAAACGTTTTTTTCGCGAAATTGTTGTAAAAACTGGATATCCAGATCGACTAGAGAAAAACTGTTTGTAGGTGAAGTATATATAGTATTGCCTCTAATGTTTTTGACGGGAAAATCAAGCTTAATTAGTAAGTAAGTAAGTTATCAAGTGAACAACCGTTTATTTGCCTATTTTTACAAGCAATAGATAACATAAATTTTCCTCATATGTTAAAAGCGATTAAAAATGCAATTACTAAATAGTTCCCGGCTGTGTATGATATTTTAAAATTATTATTACTTTGGCATAATATCGTTACGGTACTAGAGAAAGTGGCTGAACAATTGTGCAACTATTATGTTACAGCCTATCAGCAATGGAATATACTAACGCCGCGCCAAAAAAAAAAGTAATTTTTATCAAATTTAATCTCAAATACTTTAAATCTGCTTAATTCTATGTATATAGAGTTTCAAATTACAGTGGCTAGCTAGCGGGTATTTCTCTTTTTTTAGGTATGATGCCTATGGGAATGTCCCATGGGCATGTCCACTAAACAATCCATGTAGAAACGAAAAATTAATAGCGCCTAATTATCCGAGAATAGCTACCACTATTATCAACTAGAGAAAGTAAAATAGTACCGCTATAAATAGTTATTAGGTTGTGCAAAGAAAGGCTTATTAATATTCATAAGGTACTATTTTTTTTAAACTAAAATCGTAAGTCGGTTATCTAATTATTCTGTACAGGAAATGGGATCGTTTTACGCAGAAGTACTGCGATTAACAATGATATACCTTAATTTTAGGCTAATTAAACGTTAGTACCGTATACAGGGTGTCGGATTTATTAATGATCTGATGATGTCCGCAAAGGAGAGAGTTGATTAGTTTTGTGAGTAAGCCTTCAGGTTTTTAAAGAAAAAAGTAATTCTGCGCTTGTGAAAAGAAAGACATTTGGTTAATCTAAATAAAACTAATATGTAAAATGTCCTGAATAAGTGAAAAGTTTTGAAGCTTTTCGAGGAAAATTATTATTGTTCCAATTAAAAGTTCGTTTCAAAATTACAAAACAGAAGATCTATCGTTGATGTTACGGGTGCATCCACTTTACATACAATTGATTTTATTATTCCTAAAGTTATTTAAAGCAATAAAATATTAATAATATTTTAACAAGAATTTATTGCGGATAGATGAATAATTAAAAACGGATTTTTTTTAATGTCCATTTTGACTCTTAAAAAATAAATGTTTTCTTCGCCTCACAATTTAGCGCTGAAAAAA
>MU182360.1:179215-194920 GCA_016904865.1 Pissodes strobi | reverse complement strand
TTGACTACCCCTGACATTACATACTATTACTTTTATTTTAAATGAAATCTGTGAAAATTTTGGATTTTATTAAATATGGTTCGCCTAATCCATCGCTATAAAAATAAATGGGGAATACTACGTATTGCGCAAAACTGGGAAATCTGACTACAATGGCGAGCCTCTTGGTCAATTTTGCATGCTCAAAAGCCCCAGATATTGCATCTAGTAAATGCAGCTTTAGCGATTTTAAAGATATTTAAGCGTTCCGGTACTCTTTACTAAAAATGCGTTGTTGTCACATCTCAGCAATTAGTAGAGATAAAATTTTGAAAATTTGGGGTCTTGCTAAATTTGATACGTTCAATTTATTGTCATAAAAATAAATGGGGTGTTCTATTTAAGATAACAAAATGACTACGTGTAACGCAAAACTGGTAAATCTGACAACAATGGCGAGCCTATTGGTCAATTTCGCATGCTCAAAAACACCAGATATTGCATCTAGTGAATTCAGCTTTAGCGATTTTAAAGATATTTAACCGTTCCGGTACTTTTTACTAAAAATGCGATATTGTCACATCTCAGCAATTGGTAGAGATAAAATTTTGAAAATTTGAGGTCTTACTAAATTTGATACGTCCAATTTATTGCCATAAAAATAAATGGGGTGTTCTATTTAAGATAACAAAATGACTACGTGTAACGCAAAACTGGTAAATCTGGCAACAGTGCCGATATCAAAATTAATTTTAACATATGTCTTTTTAGGCTCCTAAACTCTTACTTGTCATACCCATACCACTCATACCAATGTGTTGTTATTATAATAAGGTAGTTATCCTATTTTGCCGCACTATTCCTTTGACTCTAAATTGTTATGACAATGGAGGGCCTTTTAGCCCTCCGTAGTTATGACATTGAAATTATGGGGAAGGAGGGGTAAAAAATTTAATAGTTATATTTGGGGTGGCCCGTTAGAAAAAATATAACTCTGTTATAAGTAAGACTATAGTTTTACTATATGACCTCTAACACTCTATAGCTTTCATTTGAACCATGCTGCAATAGTTCTTATAATAATGGAGATATCCTACTTTGCCGCACTTCTGCATTGACTTTAAATTGTTATGACATTGAAATTATGGGGAAGAAGGGATGATACTCCAATTAGAGCAAATTTTTATAATTTGTAAATGGGGGGGGGGAGCAGTGTTGACTTTTTTTTCGCCATTTCCCAAACTTTTCTGAAATTGTTTTTTCTTTATTTCGTTTTATAATACTTTTATTAACTTTCCGAACATTTTTTTTTAATAATTGTGTTTTCTTATTTGATTTTATAATACTTTTATTAACTTTCCGCCGAACAATTTTTTGTTTTTTTATAATTTTTTTTTCTTATTTCGTTTTATAATACTTTTATTAACTTTCTGAACATTTACTTACGTTTTTTCAATTCTTTTCTCTATGGCTTTCACTTGAATCATGTTGCCATAGTTCTTATAATAATAGAGATATCCCACTTTGCCGCACTATTGTTATGACATTGCGGGGGAACAGTGTTAATTATATTAAAATGTAGTGTCAATTAGTAGCATTAAAATTACACTATTACCTATGCTGGAAATATTTTTATTTTTCGTTCAACAGTGGCGTGCGTCTAATTTTTTTTTAACGAAATAAATAATGGGCCATTGCTTTTGTATACTGTAATATAGAACAAAGTACGGGTATAATATTAATATTAATTCCAAAAATATGAAAGTATGTGCCTTTTCTATATTATGTGTGCCTCAAAGATGCATTTTTCACACTAGTTTATCTAAGACAGTATAACTTATGTAACCCTATATATTTTTTTGCAGGTCAAACCGCGAAGTAAAGTGAACGCATTTGGAAAGTACCTACCTAGTAGTACTAGATCATTGTCATTGGCCATTGATAGATTAGATAGCCCAAGACTAAATGCAGTGGCAGTGAATTGGACAAAGCACACGATATATTTCGTACCGCTCATAATTATGCATGAGTAGTACCGTAGACTACGTTCTGTGTCGTTAAGTGTATCTGTGTTTGCCTATACGTAGGAGATCATATTCGCGGGGATTTCTTATTGTTATTGGATATTGGATTATATTTGGAAGAATATAGGATAGCAGCAAGATGATTTTCCCTACTGTTTCGAAGAGCCGATTTTGGTGTAAGTCTATTTTATTTATTAGTTAATTTGTATTGTGATGCTATGATGGGTACGCCATAAGTAGACTTCCCAAATACGGAAGTTTGTACTGTGTTTGGACATTTTCAATAGTCAGAGACAAAATTACATTTGCGGACAACGCAGTCCCAATTTAGTAGGTATATTTTAAAATCTGTATAGAAATTGATTAAATATCATTTATTTACTAAAGAAGGTAAGTTATAGACTTAGGTGTCAGGTGTGTTAGTTTGAGTCAGCAGTGCGATTTAGTACATTTGCTTGACGGTTTTGAAAAATTGGCCGCGGCATTACTGATCTGCCCAATCGATTCCACGTGCCATACCAGAAATTTTAATAACTTATGAAATATCCAAATATTATTATATCAAATTAATGCATTAATATTATATTTTGTTCAATCTCACGTATTGATGTGATTCAAAACGCCGTATATTAAGTACTAGAAGAATTCCTGTGTGCTGGTACATGTTAAACAATCTGGCAAACATGTTAAGTCATCTCACGTTAAAGAACCTTTAAAAAAGAAAACTCAATTTTCGAAAATTAACAATTTTAATAGTTGTATAAGGGGTAAGTAAAAATAGGTCTCTTGATCCTGGCCAGCCCTTATGCCAAATAAAAGTTAATACAGTATATGTTGGGTGTTTGCGGTGCTGTTGTTATTTAAAATAATTTAATTCAAATCATAGTTTTCTTTCTTTCCAATCCGGGGAATGACTATCCCTCCGCATTCACCTCCTACAACCTCACCTTCTTCTTCCGTGAACTCCAAGGTGCTCCCAAAATCAGTCATGACACATTCCCAGATCTGGATGGAATATATAATTTCATGATAAGACACCTGCCCAACCATGGCCTATACTCCGTCTTACTAATAAGGTCCTTCCAAATCTTCCCAGATATCTGGAGTGACTGCCCTATAACAACCTATGGAATGCATGGTTGATTCTACAAATAATTCCTAAATCATTTATGACCACAAGGTGGGCGTGGTAATTAACTTTATAATTAACCACTCTTATTAGTCAGAATAGGGTGTGAATTGAAACATGTATTTTAGGTATTAATTACTCTAATAATGCAAGATTTTAATTTGCATTAAATATGATTAATATACACAATGATTTCTAACTACTTTCAAACATTCAACAATTCACACATAAAACTAAATAGGTACTGTACTGTAACGAATTGATCTTTTGGGCGTCACTTGTAATGAAATACTAGCTCAGTCGCCAATTTGTAAGGATAAATTTAGTTGGACACTAATTTGTAGCGAAAGTTCATTTATTTAATTTAATTAAATATGCGATTCGTTTTTATTTTCCTGAGGGGGTGAGTTGTCTCTTTTATTAACTGAATTTTTTTTTATATTTTGGGCGCCAGAGTTCCTAGAGACAATGCGAACTGAATATAAATACGTAAAGATCAATAACTATAAAGATAAGAATATCAGAAATTTGCCCTTATAGTGTCTCACAGACCTCAATCTTGCGATAAATTAAACAAAAAAATTCAAATAACAATATATTAATTTGACAATTAAATTACAAATATGATTGATGAAATTATTTCTAATAAAGTTTTTGAATAAATTTACTAGCAATGAGAATTAAAATTAATGTAAAAGATTTTAAAAAAATTAATGAAAGAGTTAGACGAAATCACTGGTCTTTACAATAATTGATTAATCTTCTGATTGGCTAATACTTAGCTCGTCCAACTATTCTGTAATCATGCGATCGTATCGGGACCTCTACTGGAACTGCTTCTGCCTATTCCCAAGTTCAATTGAGTTGGGGTTATCTAGGTCTTACGGGTTATCCTAGTGTCGGCTCCCTCTGCAGGTCTGCTACAGCGATGTGGACGAATACCTGCTACTTGCCAAGCACGATGCTTTCTTCCGCCAACGTAGTTTACATGCAAAAAAAATAATAACCTAATCTTAGACCAATGTATATCGCTAATTAAAAAATATTCAGGGAAATCCAAACAGTTGCTCTCGGCAAATCTAAATAAAAGATAACTTGAATTTAATGATAAATAGAAAAATAGAGGTACAACCTCTCTATAAACGAGTCTTATAACTCCAAATAAGTAATTTCTATTACTTTTTTATATATGGCCCTTGGCACATAATCGATAATTGCGCAATTACACCTCAATCAATAAGATAAAGATAAGGCAATCACTATCTTGCATTGAGATAGAAATTTAGATAAAAGATAAGAAAAAAAACAGATAAATTCACACATGTGAGATTAACCTCTCATAAATTCATATCAATGTCGATACATTATATGCTTGATGTTACAAATAAACTGAAATTTTAATGAAACAAGCGTGAAAAGAAAAATATTAAAATTAACAATACTATAAGGGAAAATTCAGAAAAATTCTACTAAAAATTCAATTTACTATCTTTGCAGAAATATATAGAATCCACTCCGAGAATTCCCCAAATAATACTGTTCAATTTAAAGGAAAATACGTAAAATAATGTGCGTGACCGCTAAACGATGAAATAATTACGTTCTATGTAAATTTGGACTAAACCTCTATCAAATTACTTGAATTTGGCCAATGAGAGACGAAATTATTCACCAATAAATCGGTATTTTTACCGAACGGTCACTACAAAAATTAAGATTATTGAAGATGTAAGTTAATTGAAAATGTAATATAAAAATGCTAAATTATTGCTTTAGCCAAATACGATTAAGCGAATCAGAAACAATTATTAATTATGTATTTAAAAATTAAAAAATTAGTGAAATACCTATATTGCAAGATTAAATATCAGCACTTACCCAGTCAAGCGTTGCCACAAAGATAAAACGACCTTGCTTTTTAAATTCAAGACGTTCAACCTATTATGCTTCTCGATGTTTAATTGAATAATTTATATCATGTGACTTACTATGGGTCATGCGGCGTCAAACTAAAGGAATACACAATATATACTAAATATAGTAATCTATAGTAAATTAAATTCATAAATTGTAGGTATTAAATAGCGTACTACGCTCTTCAATTACCAACTACATGAGATAAGCCCGTTCCCGAATAGATGTCACCACTCAATATAGTAATCTACAGTGAAACAAATGCGCAAATTGTAGGTATAAACCAGCGTACCTGTGCTTCTTAAATAATTAGTTGCGCAAAATATACCCATTCGCGAATAGATATCACTGGCGATTCACATCCCAATCTGCAATAAAAATGTTATTTTAATGAAAAATAAATACACGAAATTAATATCAATCACATAATCTATCTTGCGTAACGCCTAAAAAGTGTGAGAGCAAAAGACGTGCGCTTCCCTTTTTAGACCAAATTAACCTGAACTAACTGAAACTAACCAAAACTAACCCAACCCAAGCTAAGAAAAACTAATCAAACCTAACAAAAACTGACACAAGCTAAACAAAACTAACTCAAACTGACAAAAACTAACCCAAGTTAACCAAAACTAACCCAATCTAACTACTAAATCAAAAGTGCGCTAAAGCGCGCTTTTCTTTTAGTAGTTAGATTGGATTGGTTATAAACCAATGAAGAAAAAATTATAAAAATGTGCAGAAAATCTTGTTTCCACCGATCCATCTTTTAAACAAATATACATCAATCTCAATCAACTAATATACATCAAAAATATTTTGATGAAAAATAAATACACGAAATTAATTGGGTCAATCACATAATCTATCCCGCGCAATGCTTAAAGTGTGTGAGAGCTTAAAACCTAACAAGAACTAACACAAACAAACCATAATTAACTCAAACTAACCCAAGCTAACCAAAACTAACCCAATATAACTACTAATAGAAATTAACCAAAATTATAAATATGCAGAAAATCTTGTTTCCACCGATCTATTTCATTTCAAATTTATTTTTTTAATGCATAGAAATATAAAAATCGCGAATTTCTATGATATCCAATAATTCTCCAAACTGACAACAATTAACTAAAGAAGTGATTTATTTTTGCATTAATTTGGGTTATTTAGGTTAGTTTAGGTTAGTGCCTGTTGGTTGAGGAGCGAGCGAAGCGAGCGGAGAGCCATACGTAAATTTGGGTTAGCGTTTCTTACCCCGTCAGGAAAGGTGCAAGCTTTGGCAACATTACAACAATCCTCTCGCATCAGATGTCAAAAATTTCCTTATTTGTACATTTCAGCTCCTCAAAAGTCGAACTTTGGGGCTTTTTTTGTGGGATAACCAAACAATTGCGCAACATTTTAATGGTCAAAAACGTCTTTTAAAGGTGTCTAAATAAAAAAGAAAAAAATGTTTTTACAAAATTCCAATGGTTGTTAAACTGAAAAATTATCGTACGGACGGAATTATGAAGATTTACAAGGCATCAGTTTTTATTAAAAAAAAGGTAATTATTGCTTATAAGGTTTTCTGCTATTTTTTGATTATATGGGAACATTTTTATGTAGGCACATTCTAGTGTCCTTGGAGAATGCAAATATACTGGCGGAGGAGAGAAATTAAAAAAAAAATTCAAGGATATATTTTTTTTAAATTTGGGTTAGTTTTTGTTGGTTGCGCCCTTGTAGCGAGGGCCATCGCTGCGGGGTGGAAATCAATAAAAACTAACCAAAACTAACCCAAATTTCAAACATAACATTAAAAAAATCCCTTCTCCGCCAGTATATTGGCAATCCCTAAGAACACTAGAATGTGACTACTCAAAATGTTTTTAATATAATCCAAAAATAGCAGAAAACCGTATAAGCAAATATTACCAAAATGGTATCTAAAAAGATAACAACATATTTTTATCTTCACTATTTTTTCTTGAATCCGTGTGCTTGGTGTCATCTACTACGAAATGATCCTATACTAAAATGGTTAGCAATCGAGTGCCCAAACTTACCGATTGGATTGCCTACAAAGAGCATCTAAAGTCGGAGCTTAAGGTCGAACCGCTATCCGCTTTAACTACTGAGGAACTGTAGCCTCGATACACCTAGAAAGTGCTATAATAGCTTGTTACGAAAAAAAAAGGGTCCTGTGAAACAGGTGGCAACCCAAAGAGATGTGCCATGATGGAACAGGACACTAAACAGGGTAAAGACTGAGTCGAGGAAAGCCTTCAATGACGCCAAAAGACTGGGAAATTGGGATAACTATCATAAAACCCTATCCGAGTATAACAAAGAGCTTCGGAGATTCAAATGAAGAACTTTTAGGTCCTTGTGTGAGGGATAGTCTACAAAAATTGCTATCCAAGGAGCTCTCAAACGAAATCGGCCTACTAAAGAATAGAGCCCAAGACACCTATGCTGAGACACCTGAAGAAAGTCTAAGGATTCTTCTAGAAATACACATTCCCGGGTCAAGCAAGAAGAGCTGGCACAAGAAGACGAGCCCATTGAAATCGCTCAGCGGTCTACAAAAAGGGTAAAAGGTATAGCCAACAAAATTATTACAAAAAACACAATCAGATGGGCGATAGATAGCTTTAAACTCTATAAATCCCCGGGAGTAGATGGAATCTTTCCAGCCTTGTTACAACAAGGTTAGAGCACCTACTACCACACATTCAATCAATATTCACAGCCAGCTTTGCATTGGGTTACATTCCCAAAAAACGGAGGAAAGTTAAGGAAGCGTTCATACCAAAGACACCTCACATGAATCCATTCAGCGCGCCACAACTCGCAGAGGAGTAGAACCAACCACTACAAAATGGATAAAATTCATGCTAACCAGCAGCCCCGTCTCCAGGCTTTGAGCCGCCCGAGGCGAGCAAGATTTGGCCGCCCTTTACAACAGACCAATAACTAAGGAGTCAATAATGACTTATCCTGCGAATAGGCGCTGGCGCGGTTTTTTAACCTCTAGGTTCTGGTATAAGGACATAACCAGCAGGGTCTAAATTTTACATGGTAGATGGACCACGTGGGGGCTACCTGGAATTAAATCGGGGATGCCGGGGCTCGATTTTAAGGGGGTTTTGGGGGTCTATATGGAAATCGCATGGTTTTTCGCGATTTCGGGCTAAAACGAAGCTCGGAGCGAAATTTTGCCCCGACTAAACTCTGCAGCACCCTCGGGATTGGATGGTTAGTGGGTACCCCCCATCCCCCATTTCCCGAGTTTTCATCGACAAATGGGGGAAATCGCGAAACACGTCTTTTAACGGGTAGGTTTCGGTAGAAAAAAGAAGAATTTCGGCAAACGGAAATAACCGTACTTTTATATCGATTTAACCTTCATTTTGCCCTATAGGAACCGGAACCTACCTGGAACCTATCGGCTTTTTTTCCGATCGATTTGAAATTCGGCATGTAGGTAGAGAACCTCAAGGCCGACAAAAAGGTTCTTTACGAAAAAAAAATAATATTCTTAGTTTTCGAGAAATCGGCGGTTTAAATTCGAGAACGGTCGTAGTTCCAAAACTACGAGTGATACGAACAAAATACATGCCACCAAAAATGTGTATTTCGACAGCCTTTGGCCTGTATATGAGTCGTTGAACTTTCTAAAAAAGGGGATTTTTTCAAAAATTATTTTTTAACGCCCTGTATATGCTTTTGAAAATTTTATTTTTACGATAATAACATGTAAATGGACCCCTTTAATTGTTTCCCTAATGCTGTTTCCCTAATAAAAACGGATATTTTTTTTTCAAAGTTTTTTTTGGGAAAAATTCACTTTAAAAAATCGAGATTTTTATTAAACCGACTATAATTCGAAAACGGCAAGAGTTAGAGGTAAACTTTAAATGAGAAAAAGATGGGTCTCGTCGGGTACTATAATGTGCCGTATCCAGTTTGATTGTACGACGTTTCGTTTTTTTTTTCCAAATCGACCAAACGTGATTTTTATATTTTCTTCATTTGTGTAGTAACGGAAAGAGATATCTTAATCAGTGTTTGCGCCGTCTTAAGGTCTATCGAAAAACTCCTATAAAGTTTTTCGATAGGTCAAATAAGGTAGATATTCGATAAAATGTATTTTTTGTCTCAAAATCTAGCATTTTTCTTTAGATTTCGGCACGAAATGGGGTATTTCGTAGGGGGATGATCTTTTTTATTTCGAATATTACGGGTTTTTTTTTACCACCCTGTATATGATTTTGGAAATTTTATTTGTACGTTGGTGAATGCCAGTGGACTCTTCTAATCGTTTCGGTAATAAAAACAGGATAAAAATTTTGAAAAATATTTTTATAAAATAATCCATTTTGAAGTGGGTACTTTAGAGAGAGGTATTTGGGGACGCGAAGTTCGAATTTTTGGTCTAAAAAATCGCACGAGTTTACTATACCAAAATATTTCGAAAACTTCACGGAAAAAATTGTGGTTTTAACACTCTGTTTGTGATTTAAAAAAATAATTTGTCCATGAGTGACACGTACGTGGATCCCTCTAACCGTTTCTGTAATGAAAGCGAAAAAAAAAAAGTTGCAAAAATAATTTTCGAAAAAAAAAATTTGATGTGGGTACTCTAAAGGGGGGTATTTGGGGACAAGGAGTTCGAGATTTGGGTCTAAAAATCGCATGAGTTTGTTGTACCGAAATATTTCGAAAATAGGGGATTTTTTTGGGAAAAAATGTATGTTTAACACCCTATATATGATTTAAAAAAAATTATTTGTGCGTGGGTGACATTACGTGGATCTTTCTAACCGTTTATCTAATGAAAGCAAAACAAAAATTTTTTCAAAAATAATTTTCGAAAAAAATAATTTTTGATGTGGGTACTCTAGAGAGGAGTATTTGGGGACGCGGAGGTCGAATTCTTGATCTAAAAAATCGCCCGAGTTTGTTGTACCGAAATATTTCGAAAATAGGGGATTTTTGGGATAATTTGTGGTTTTACCACCCTGTATGTGATTTAAAAAATATATATTTGTACGTGGGTGACATATACGTGGGTTAGTCATGAAGTCAAAAATAAAATAATTTTACAAACAAAATTATTTTGATGTGGGTACTCTAGAGAGGGGTATTTGAGTGCGCGGAGTTCGAATTTTTGGTCTGAAAAATTGCACGAGTACGTATATGTAACATGCGCTCGCTCCACGCTCAATATGTGCTATGCTGTTCAGTAATCGATCAATCAATCGGGTTGCGTTCCCCCCCCCCCCCCCCCCCCCCACCCCTCCCTAAAGATGTGCTAAGTTGCGATTGTTAATGCGATTTTGCATTCACTGCGAATTTAAACTGCTAATTCTAATTGGGAATAGACCGTTATGTTATATAGTGAAGTTTAATTTTTCAAGGAATTGGTTATTACTGCATACAACGCGCTATGAGCTGCTTATAGTGCGAATGAAGCGTTTTACATATTCATTGCGAGAGTGTTTACCGTGTTACATACAATCACATTAAAACTTTGCAGAAAAAAAGAAAACGGCCGCCCCTAAAAATCGGCAGCCCGAGGCGGCTGCCTCGCCGCCTCACCCCTGGAGACGGGGCTGTAACCAGCCGTGAAGTCACCGCGATCATTGGAGAAACAGCCGTCACAGTCAAAGTAATAAAGGGATGCGCTCAAGGAGGGGTCCTATCGCCCATGATTTGGTCTCTGGTGGTTGGCGATCTACTGGTAAGACTGATTGAAGCAGGCTTTGAAGTCCAAGGTTACGCAGACGACCTAGTTATAATAATAGGAGGCAAGCATGACAACGTTCTCTCAGAACATATGCAAAGTGCATTCAACTTTGTCAGCACATGGTGTACACAGGAAAGACTAAATATCAACCCAAGCAAAACCGTAGTGATCCCATTCACATAAAGAACGAAGCTGAACCTTAAAGCACCCACTTTGGGAGGGACAACGGTAGAGCTTTCAAAAGAGGTTAAATATCTTGGCATCGTTCTTGACCAGAAACTAACCTAGAACCCACACTTGAAAAGAACTATCAAAAAAGCAACGCCGGCAGCGCTTTAGGCCTGTCGACGACTCTTTGGTAAAACATAGGGGAAAACCCTCCATCATCTGGTGATCTTATTGTTAAGCCTATTATAACCTACGCCTGCTTGGTGTGGTGGGTAAAAACAAAGGAAATAAATACAGCGAAAGTTAACACGAGTACAAATGCTCGCCTGTCTGGGTATAACAGGGGCTATGAAACACGTTTTCCCCACAGCAGCTCTGGAAACCCTACTTGACCTCCCTCCGCTCCATATATGCATAGAAAAGTAGGCCTGGACCAGTGTGTATACAGTCACTCAGACACAAAAACTGAACCTGGTCACGGAAACTGGTCACCTTAAAATTCTGGAGGACATCCAGATAGAGGCGATGACCAAACCAACCGATACAATGGAAACAAAACTCCATTTTAAACCCTCCTTTGAAGTGGTAATTCAAGACCGCAATACTATAGGGGAAAGACTAAAACAACTAGAGAGGGGATCACTAGTCTGGTACACAGATGAATCAAAGGTGAAAGAAAGAGTGGGATCCGGAGTTTACGGACCTAGGCGTCGAATCTCTGCACCTTTAGGAAACATTCCCACCACCTATCAAGCAGGACTAAATGCTATCAATATAGCCATTTCTGAATGTGCCAAAAAAGGCCTAAGAGGTGCAAAGATCTGTATTCTATCAGATAGTCAAGCAACCTTAAAAGCGCTAGCTTCAACCAGAACCAACTCCCGGCTAGTGTGGGATTGTCGGATGGCTGCAGATTAACTGGCAAACAGAAACACTCATCTTAATGTGGGTACCAGGGCATGAGAGGGAGGAAGACAACTAAGCCGCTGACCAGCTCGCACGGAATGGTGCACAGATTCTATTTTGCGGGCCTGAAGCATTCTGTGGCCTCACTAGAGAACACGTAATGAATGAACTCAGAAATTGGGAAAAAAGGCGGACACTGGACATGGCCCCTGGAGGTACCACCTCAAGAAAATGGGGAAAACCGATGACGAACAATGCAGATTCTACCAAACTATGGCTGAAACGTTAGAGCACTTACTCTGCAAATGTCAGGCACTGACTCGCCAAAGGTTGACGCATCTCGAAAATGCCCTTGTGGCACCGGGGATCTACAAAAGCTCAATCGGAATTTTCGTTTAAAAATAGAAGGGTATACACAAAAGATCAATTGGTCCACGTGTTAAAGGGCTAATCTTGCTGAGCGACCCCTCTACCTACTATTCCATACCATACCTTCACCGTTTTTTCTCGAATCCGTGTGCTTGGTGTCATCTTGCCAGGTACTACGAAATGACCCCTTGCTAAATATTCACGTCTCGTCAATGAAAACTGGAGTAAAACCCTCCGGACCTAAATTTCTATTTTTGATATACTCTCTTAAAAATTGATTTGTTTATGAACAATATGTGGTAAGTCCATCAAATATTTTCTATTATTTGATTTTTTCCACTTGAACCCTATACTTTTGATCCAGGAGTTGATGGAAAACTCAAATATTTAACTTTTTCCCTAAACTTTTGTCTTATTGTTGCCAATATTACATATTCTTTTCTGGTGTGCATAGAATAAATTATGTCCCGAATTATATTTTTCAAATATTTTGTAATTTTGGTCTTTTGCTTGGAAGACATACTGGAAGCGTAATCCTGGTCTGATTTTATCCCATTCTTTTTTATATTTGCGATTGTTGTTGGGCTCAATTGTGTTGCATCTGCGGCTCGTGGTATCCACATTCTTAATTTGTAGTGCGATTCCGTTTCGGACTTGTTCCTTTTCCAGTACAAAATATTTGACAAATTAACCCCCACTTGGGTCATGGATTTTCGCTTTTTCACAGCTGCCTCATGCACCATCCAAAATGTACGGCATAGGGCGCAAAGTTTTTATTTCCTTTAGGACTACCTAAATTATACTACTTCAAGTTATGACCATGATTCCGTTCTGCTCTTCTCCTCGAGGATGGTAGTGCTTGTCTTGACACCTCCATCTCTCTGACGCGGCGACCGGACCGTAGCAAAATGTGACCAGCTTCCGAGCATGAGGTTTGCCTGGGACTTGCAGGAATTTCTGAGCTTCCTCCGAAATATTTTTGGTTAAGGTTGTCAAGCTCTGATGAAGATTTGGCAGACTTTAACTCTCTTCACAAAATGACTTCTTTTATTCAACTCTCTTTGAAACGTTGATCAAAGCGTTTAGGTCCTGACTTAGTTTTTAGTTTGTCAATTTAGGGTTCATTGTGGATTTAAGATTGACAAAATGGTGAATGATTATTATATTACTTCCCGATTATACTATATTAATTATAGTGCTGATTGGTAATGCAGTAAACGTTCGCTTTCACCCGAAACTGTTTATAGTTTCTTTCAGAGAACTTTTGATACTAATTCCTTTTAGCAGCTGTCCAGATTTTAATTTTGCAATACAAATTGAATTCCTGTTTCATTACTGTCAGTTTAATGGAAACGTTTGTTAACTTTTGGTTTATTTGCTATTGCGCAATTCAAATAAGCGTTCATTAAGGATTTCTCTCTCGGTTACTTTTACCTAGACCTCATGTGTGATGCAATTAGTGATATAACGCTTTCTGATGATAAATGTCTGTAGAATATACCAAAATTGAGTCATTATTCAACGTTCAACTGAATATTATTATTTCAACTGTGGCGTTCGGTAATGTCATCCTTTTCCTCGATTTGCTCTCATGTTTTATTGACAGGCACGTGACTTGATTTTGCTGTTTAAATAGACAGATCACGTGAGTGTCAAAATTTCAGAGCAAATTGAGGAAAAAGATGACATTACTGAGCGCTGTATAATGTCATATTATTTTCTTTCTTCTTAGTATTTTTCCACAAAGCAAGAAATTAATTGCTTTTAATGGAAAATGACGACCAAATCAACCTTTGCATTCGTAGACAGTAACAATAAAAACATCGATCAGGTTTTTAACGTCGACAACATAAGTATGTTAATTTCGCATAAGAAAATAATTGTCGAATTAAAAATAACGACTTTAAATATGCCACTTTTTATGTCACATAAAGCAGAAAATTGTTGGGAATTAAACGTTTTTAGGTGGACAGGTACTTTTTAATAATATATAATTTAGTAAATTTTCCTTATAATAATTACTGTGTTAAAGATTAATAGTAATTTTGTTTATATTACAAATTTAATTTATGTTAATATTTATAATTTTAAATATAATTAAAGGGCCGGGTCACATTTAATGTCGTTGTTTTGGTGTCTTTTAAGATAACTTTAAAATATAGCCACACACGGAAACCAACGTTTCAATTAGTGTCCGGCACTATATCATCAGACAAAAGTTACGCTAAAATATCAACACAGCCCTTAAGCCTTTTTAAATAAAATATAACATAACATATTGGATTAATTTGCACAATTTTATAGTTAACGTACCCTGAAGCGATCATAAAAATTAGGCAATAATTCGATTGCCATCAAAAATTTGAATTCAATGCGCTCAACTGCTTTTACCAGTTTTGGTGCTAATGTACTTGACACAATTTTTCCGCATAAAATACGGTCTGATATTGAAATTAATAGATTAACTAAAAATAAAAGGTTTCAAATTTTAATTATTAGAATCAGTCTGTATTTTTTAACCGTGAACTGGAACCCTCGGATGGTTATTATTAAAATATTAGGCATTTACATTAATTTATAATCTAGTTAAATGAGGTGGATGCAATGGTACAAGTATTACACTTTAGTATGCAAAAAAATAATCCTTGAGATTTGATGACATTCGTATTACAGAAGTTGTAATTACAAACCAAGCAAAAATGCACTACTTTTGAAACATGCCCTGTAAATCTTCTAATAATCATGCTTGCAATAAAAATTGCGAAAATGTCTTGCGACAATGGTACAAGTATTACATCGTAGTAGCCAAAAAAAATTAATCTTCTAATAAATTATTATTTTTAATATTATATTGAAAAATATTAGGTTTTTGTCAATTCGTGTACAATGCATCGGGCTAGAAAATTTAATATTACGGAAAAATCGCAATTTCTCAAAATTATCAGATTCATATACAAAATGTACATTAAATTTCCTATAAATAAGGTAAGTTTCCAAATTTTCGGGGAACATTAGTGTTTCTAAACTAAGAGTGAAAAAGTGTTCGATTTGTGTCAATTTATGAACATTAAATCGGTTCGGAAAATGTAAGATTTTGGAAAAAGGCGCATTTGCTCAATCTATATTCGAAATCTACGTAAAATTTGCTATAGATAAGGCAAAATTTTGATATTTTCGAGGTAAATTAGTATTTTTAAAATTAAATTAAAAAATATTAATTTTGGCAATTTGTGGACAATGTATCGGGCTAGAAAATTTAAAATTTCGGAAAAATTCGCAATTTCTCAACATTTTCAGATTCATATCCAAAATGTACATTAAATTTCCTATAAATAAGGTAAGATAACAAAATTTTCGAGGAACATAAGTGTTTCTAAAATTAGAGTGAAAAGGTGATCGATTTGAATCAATTTCTGAACATTGAATCGGTTCGGAAAATTTAAGATTTCGGAAAAATGCGCATTTGCTCAAGATTATCGAAT
>MU182360.1:150540-168446 GCA_016904865.1 Pissodes strobi | reverse complement strand
ACCTGCCCAGTTTGTGACGCCACTGATTGAGCATTTTAAGTTTTTCGCTTAAAATCTGTTTTTACACTTGCAAGGTATAAACTCGCTCCATGTTGAAGACCTCTGGGAAAATCCATCTTCAGGTGCCGAGGCATCTGAAGAAGGTTTTTGGAGGTTCTGTAGGTATCTTATGAAACATTTTCAACTCATGCTTGAAGGTACTTTTGTGGCTATTTAAATTATTATTCAAATTGCGTATTGGGTATCCCAAATATGTTTACATCTAATTTTAGGGCCCAAGTATAAACATGGGTGGCAGCCCTCTGAGTAAGCTTTCCATGAAATCTTCGATAGCCGATAAAGAAGAAATTATAAAATTTGCGTGAACCTTTGAGTGCGCGCTTATATTGATGGCGTTTGCCTTCCAGGAAATCTTTATCAATGACTCTTACTAACTCGACGCACAAGAAATAGTGACGAAGTAGATACGTTCCTATACGTTTCTAGAACTCTCGGTAATCGGGCGCCGAAGAACCATCGACTGACCACCCATTTGCTCACCACGTTCGGTGGGGGGTACCAACCGTGTACCGACTCACTCTTCGGCCGTACCTGTCCTACTCGATCAGGTGTAACGCTGTGCGGTAGCAACGATCGACGGCGGCTGTGTGTGTGTGTGCTTTTGCACTTTGACGCGCTTTTTTTTTCACTTTGTCACATCTAGGAAAGAAAGCCAGCCGCGTTGACAGTCGCGAATCGAAACGTCAAACGTCGACGCGGTACCAGAAAAGTGGATTAGTCGGTTGGTGGTTAAAGTACCTTGTGTCGTTGCTAACTTTGTGTGGGATTTGATATAGAAAAAGAAGTAAGTATATCAGTTGCTTTGGCTTTTTGAATGAATGGTGGATGCACTTTGTGACCTATAATACGTAAGCAAAGGGGTTTTTGTGCCCTTGAATATAAACACGTTTGAAATTTTTTTATGGAATATACTAGCGGCAAGTGCGACAAAATGTTTATAAAGGTACAGGGTGTCCTATTATATAATGTCCCTCGTAGTGCCGCTCTATATCTACCATTATTTGAAATATCAAGAAGGTTTTAACAATTTGTCTCTATACAGGGTGTTTTAAAAGTATGGTTACAAACTTCGGGACGTCATTTTGGGATAGAAAGTTCTGATAAACTGTGGCCCTTAGTCGTTTCGTTACGAAGATCAGGGTGATGAATTTTAATATATTTTTGTAATAACTCCTAAATGCGTTAATATTTTTTTATGAAATTTGGGAAATAAAATGAGCATTTAGGGACACTTATTTTCACAATATATCACTTGCCCAAATGTAACCAGTGACGTCGGTAAGAAATTTTGTTATATTTTTTTTTGTATGGAAACTTTGGTACGCCATTGACATTTTTTATTTAGGACGAAAAACACCCATTATCTTTTTTGTCCTAAATAAAATAAAGAACCGGAAAAAATATATTTTTTAAATGTCAGTGGCGTACCAAAGTTTCCATAGAAAAAATATAAAAAAATGTCGTACCGACGCCACTGGTTAAATTTGGGCAAGTATTATATTTTAAAAGTAAGTGTCGTTAAATGCTTATTTTATTTCTCAAATTTCATTGAAAAATATTAAAGCATTTAGGAGTTCTTTAATATATATTTTTTTACATTATTAAAATTCAACACCCTGTATCTCCGTAACCATAGTTTATGGGAACTTTCTTTAGAAACACCCTGTATGCTGCATAATCACAATAAAACAGTCGAAGCTCTATATCTGGGATACAAGTAGGCTAAGCTTTTTCTTTTAATTGAACAGTTCTTATGTGTATGCATTAATTAATTATTGTAATTCCTTTGGAAGTGATGGGTTTCTGCCCACGGCAGTTTTTAACCCAGTGGGCAACCCGGATTTGGTAAAATGCTCTCTCATGCGCACCCCCCAGGCGGGGGGTAGTATGGGACTCGCTGCAGTAGCATACCCACTAAAACTTCCAGCTATTGCCGACCTGCGCTTTGACCCCTCTAGGGATCTTCTGCTGCACGTCGATTTAAGGACTTCCGGGATTGAATCCTATTAAGTCCTGATCTTCCTATGTAGTTTCCTCGCGTGTGATTACTTGATCACGCATCTCGTGTATAGTGTGTCGTCCCTTATGTTGTCTTTTTATACAATTAGACTCCTGGGTCTGTTGTATTTGGCCCATCTTCTGATCCTTAGGTCATCTGGGTGATAGTTGATCACTTCTCCCAGGTCTTCATCAGCATGGTTTTTCGCCTTTAGGAATACGCGCCTGGAGCATAAAGTCTTCTAAAGGCTGCCACTGTAGGTCTGCTTGCTTGAAGCAAGGTGCGCCAGCTGCTCCCTGACTAGTACGTTCTCTGTACTCGTTAGCAAATTAATGCTTGATTTCGCTGCGTATCCCCAGGCTGTTGAGCCATACGTCAGTTGAGATCTCGCTATTGACTTTATCATGACAAGTTTAGTCTTCAATGCCATTTGGCTATTCTTCCCGATCAAGGTATTTAGCATGGCCATTGCCCATTTGGTCTTGTCTCTTGCAGCTTTGATGTGCCTTTTCCATGTCAAGCCACGGTCCAGGTGTACTCCAAGATACTTGACTTCGTTGCTCCAATGAATGTTGGTGTTGTTTATCCTTATGTGTGGTCCTGCAGCCTTCCTCATTCTCTGGAGGATTATGGCTTGCGTTTTTCGCTCGTTTACTTTGATTTTCCACTTGGTCATCCAGTTGATGATTTCATCTGGAGCCCTCTGTAGCACAGTGCTCGTCAGGATGTTCGTTTACTCTGCCTTGGTTCTGCACGGTTTCAACGAATATACCAGGCCTCCTGCTCCGCTTAAGGGCTGGACAAGAGTCCTGGGGTGGCGGAGTGCCCTCTGCATCTGCCAGGCTGATTGATCTAGGCTCAGTTCCCTGTGCTTGTGTTGCCAAAATTCATCTCTATGCGCCTTGAGTCTCATTCTTAGAGTGCCGCTGTGCTGGTTCAACGTGACTCTGTCGCTGTCTCGGCCGGTTCTTTCATAAAGTCGCATAAGTCTCCTGTTCTCTCGGATCATGTTCTTGATCTCGTCAGAGAGATCATCAGGTCGTCGAGTGCTGGAGAGATCTTCGACAGCAGTACTAGAGTTGTAGGCCTGGACGATGTTGTTTTCCACTTTTGATGTCTAGCTGCTGCGCGTTGTTTATCGTCTAATTTGGGTGTTGTCCTTAGTCATGTTCTGGTATCTATGTTCTCAGGTTGGATCTTGCTAATCTTAGATCGACGCACATCATTATAGGGTTGTGATCTGATGTCCCTTCTACTATGGGCTCTATGTTCGTGTCGAATCGCACGTTTTTAAGAAGTGCTATGTCTAGAATTTTGGACCTTCCCACGCCCCTGGGTAGGAATGTGGGCTGATCCGGTCCTAAAGCATCTACACCTCTGTCTTCACGATACTGTGCCAATCTTCGAACGTTCCGGTTAGTCCTGGAACTGTTCCACTGCTGATGTTTGCAGTTCAAGTCCCCAATGATGATCTTGGGGCTTGGGTCTCATGTTAACTCTTCATGGCGCGGATCTTGGAGCGGAAATTAAACCGAAGTTATCTTGAAATCTCCACGTCTCGTGGAGACTCCTATGGAGGCTGCCTCATGCTCTGAGTCTATTTAGAATCCTATCTCGTTGTTGACTACTAGAGCAACCCCACCTCCCATGGGGTTAACTCTGTTGTGTCGATAGATGGTATATTCGGGTAGGGTGAAGTTAATCGATCGATTAATCCTGGTCTCTTGCAAGGCCAGGGCCGCCGGATTATGTCGTTGCAGAAGTTCTTGGGCTTCAATCCTGCGACATCTGAGGTCATAGATGTTCCACGACATAATTGTGAGGCGGTCGATATTCAACACGAAGAGAGCTTCCTGTACCATTTTTTGTATCAATGGCACAATCATCGCCATAACCTGATCTTGAATCAGGCTCTTTATCTGCGCCATGCCGGCCCTTTGGGCTGCAGGCGATGGCTCGATCGCTTTTTCTTTATCTCCGGCCTGGGCGGAGCTTGGATAGCCTTTGTAGTTGGCCGGGTGATCCTTGCCGCAGTTCTTGCACTTGCGGTTACGTAGTCCCTCCTCCCTGGGGACTGGGCATTTGTCTGCTTTGTGGGTGTCTCCGCACCTCACGCATTTCACTGGGAATCAGCCTGTACTTTTGGCAGCGGAAACACTTCCTCGGCCTTCTTCTTTGATCATCTCAACACGTACAGTCTTGTTGAGGATATATCTCGCACTGAAGATTTCTTTGCTCTTAATTTTCACTAAGAACAGCGGCATCTTCTTCTTGTTGCGACAGCTGGTCATCTGGGCTACTTCGACCTCCTGGTAGCCCATTTCTTGCAGTTCCTCCTGCAGGTCCTTCTCGTCTGTTTTCAGTGGCAATCCTCTGATTACCACGTGTATCTTCTTAGCTTCTGGAAGCTGATAAGTGAAGAACGGCCTGTCCGTCTCATGCAGGAAACGGCCCAGCGTGCGGTAATCTTCAGGTGTCTTCGTGTATACCTGTGTGCTTTGTCCTTTGGTTTTGGCGTAGTGGAACTCAATGTTCCTTATCTTCATTCCTGCAGGGTGTTTTTGATTCAATTTAATTTCCCTCGTGAGAAAAAATTAGCTTTCGCAGTTTTGTCTTAAAACTGTTTGACTTCCTGCGTATCAAAAATACAACATTTTTTGTGGAGGTTGAAATAAGAAAAAGAAATAAATAAGAAAGAACCAGTGGCGCATCGTTTTTTTTTTGGAAATATATTAATGCAGTTAATTCCAGGAAAGTGTTGTAAATATTATTAATCATTAAGACTCTTAGCAAATTACGATTTTCTGCTCTAATATTGTTCCTGAAAAAAGGCCGGTGCGCTACTGTTTTTTTTTTATTTAATTTTTTAAAGAATCCTTTGCTGCTCAGCTCTATATAATGTACCATCACTGAATATTTTGTCGTTTATGCCAATGACTGCGAGTAGATTTGAACGATATTATTGTTAAAATGTGGGTTAATTTTAATCTAGTAAAATTGATTGATTTACACAGGCAAATTAATTAAATAAAAATATGATATAAATAATAGTAAATAACAAAATAGAAATCTTTTAGGTAGAAAATTAAGTAAATATTAGAAATAACTGTAAAGCTGCCCAATTTTCACAAGAAAGGATACAATTAAAACTACAAAAAGTGATAATATCGCACGCATTTTCATTTATTAAAATTTCAGGCCAATTGCAAATGATGTCATCAGAGTTAAAAGATAGCCATCTCTTATTTAATTTCTTATTGTCCTACTTATGTAGGCGATTCCATATTTGTTTAGGTTTTATCTCATTTGTATCTTACGTTATTTGTCTCTATATAATTTTACTCCAAACGCGTTAGAATGAAAATGAAAGTATACTTTAGCATAAGGCAATCAAGAAAGCTAAAAATATTAGAGATATTGAAAAGCCTGCTTAGGGCTTGAGATATTGAAGGTACATATGCAAAACACATATCACGAGATAAACTTATTTTTGTATAAGAAATAAGGATTTCCGTGCGTTTAGAGTAGAGTAGAATTGAAGGGAGTTGCCAGTGGTACCCGCCTCTGCCACTGCAACCTATGCAGGTTTATTGTAGCACTCCGAACCATGCTTAAAGGACCTCATCCAGCCCGGTCTTCTTAATCAGGCTCCTCCATGTACCTTGCAGGTCCGTGTTTGGTCTCTCCCAGCCTTGCATATTTGAGCCTGCAGAGAACCTCACACTCGCACCACACGTGTTTTGGAGTTTCCTCCTCCTCCTGACAGAATCTGCAGCGGCTGTTATATGCCAGACCGATCTCTTCCATGTGTCTGTTCATTCTACAGTGCCCCGTCAGCTGACCCATTAATACTTTTATCGTCTTGCGACTCCTCTTAAGTAGATATGCCGTGAATTTTGAACAGCCGTGTTTTATGAACTCTTTGGCCTGTAGTTGCCCCTGTGTTTGTAACCACCAGTTTAGAGATTATTCATCTATCCAGGTTTTTAACTGCTGTTTTGAAGACTCTTCCTGCTATCCTGCAATAGGGCTCAGGTCCCACCGTAACCTTACTTGCACCCCGTTTTGCAAGTTCGTCGGCTTCTTCGCTGCCTTGATGGCCTTCATGTCCTGGAACCCACTTATGCAGTCTTTGATTAGTCTAGATTTGACCTTGTGTGCACTAGCTGCTTTTAAGGCGGCCTGACTGTTGGAGTATATGACTACCCTCCATGGCGCAGTGTGGAATTTCCGCGACCTCTACTTGGAACACTGTGGCTTGACTGCCCATGTTTATAGAGATATTTGACCTTGGTCCGTGGACCCCGGCCCACTGCTCTACTGGTCTTAGAGCCGTTGGTATACCATGCTTGGTCTGCTTTTATAGGAACCCCCCAACCCCAAATGTAATGGAGGTAGATTTAGCAGGACTCCAAGTGTTGCTGTTGAAGTTGTTCTCATCGCCCCCGAGACGCACAGACATGTCAGCCTTTCTACACCGTCTAGTTGGCTGATTGCACCTATTTGAGTGGTCTTTATGCCCCAGGCTATAGAGCCATAGGTTAGCATGGGCCGTACCACCATTTTGTACAACCAGAGATTCAATTCAGGGTTCAGCCCCCAGTTTATCTCGCAAAGTCGCCTACATCTTGCGGTCTCCAAGTCATACCTTGATCAAAAGTGACACCTAGGTATTTGACTTCCTTGGAAAAGGGAATTATTATCCCCCTAAGCATTGGATTTTTCAGATCCTTTAATGCTCTTTTCTTTGTGAATGAGGCTCTTGTGGTTTTCAGCGGATTCACTGACAGATCCTGCTCTTCACACCATTTGCTTACTATGTTCAAGGCCTTTTGTGCTCTTGTTGAAACATAGCCCATGTTCCTTTCCCTGACTACTATGACTAAGTCGTCTGCGTAGCATAGGCAGAAGTATCGTTCGTTTTCCATCTTGTCTAGTAGACTATCTACCAGAATGAAATAAAATGAAAACTGTCAAAAGTGACATTGGCTTAAGTCAAATTATCTGTCAATTTTACTACGCACATTTGATTCGAGCGCTTTGGCCTTGACGTGACAGAAGTTTTCATATTCTTTGTTAACCATGCTATTATTATCACAGATTTCGAAAACAAATATAATTTGACAATAATAAGAGTCAAATTTGACATTGGTGGCTGTCAAAAATGTGTGTACGACAGTGATGCGTCCAAATCGCCTTACATGACTATGACAGATGTCAATATCGCATCTGACGCATGTCCATTTAGAAATCGCCTTGTGCATTATGTGTATTGGCAACTGTCAAAAATTATATTCCAACATGGCCGATGTCAAATATTCTTCGAACCTTCTGGTCTTGATGAGGCACAAGTTGTCACAAGTGCCGTTTCATATTTTTCGCTAATCTTTCGATTATTATGACAGATTTTGAAAATTTGATTAATACTAAAAGTTGTATTTTTGATTCTGATAAATTCACAAATATAATTTGATAATAATAAGTGCCAAATTTGACATTGATGGCTGTCAAAAGTTTGTGCGTGACAGTGACATGTCAAAATTATTTTACATGTCCATTTAGAAAAAATCATGATAGCTGTCATCATGTTCATGATAGTGACATGGGGATGGGGTATAGCACGTGTTGACAACCCTTAAAAGTTATATTTCAATATGACAGATGCTCAAGTTTCTATTTAGTTAAATATATAAATAAGTCAATACAAATAATATAATGTATGTGGGGAAAAAAATACTAACCTAACAGTTGGTGAACAAATTAACAGTTGACATCTGTCAAAAGTCTTATATGAAACATATGACATATGTCCCTTTAAATAACATGACAGCTGTCAATTTTTTTTCCGCTTGGCCCAAAAATTCTATCTCAATATGACAGATGTCAAATTTTCTATTTGAATAAATATATAAATAAGAACAAAAAATTTATGTATGATAGGAGCGGAAAACTACTAATCTAAGAGATGGTGAACAGATTAAAAGTTGACATCTGTCAAAATTCTTCTATGACACATTTGACATATGTCCCTTTAGAAAAACATGACAGCTGTCAAAATGTTTACCGCTTAAGAGTTGACATTTGCCAAAATTCATATATGACAGATTTGACATATATCTCTTTAGAAATAAGATGACAGCTGTCATTATTTTTCTTGCCTCATGCATTGCGCGTATTGGCAACCGGCAACCCACAGTAGTGGTGATAGGACACCTCCTTGGGAGCAGTGCCTCCCCATCCGCGCCGTAACCGTATCCGCACCTATGGTGGCAGTTATTGTTCTATACTTTAGGTTTGTTTGGATCCAGTTGCAGATGGTTTCGGGGTATTTCTTTGTGTTTGAGTGCCGATTTGGCTGAAACTTTGTCGAAAGCACCCTCTATGTCTAGAGAGGTGGCTAATGCCACTCCCTTATCGTCTACTGCCTTCATCAGAGATGTTTATTTAGATCGTCCAGGGCCAAATTTGTAGGCTTTCCTGGTTGGTACGCATATTGACGCTTGTTAAGGGGTTTTGTTGAAATAATGTTGTTGGGGATATACCAATCGAGTAGTTTTTCCAGTGTTTTAAACAGGAATTAAGTTGGACTTATTGGTCTGTATGACTTATTATTTTCATGGCTTCTTTGGTAATATGTATTATTTTTCGAAATTAATTTTGATATTCTTTTGCAATGCTCAGATTGGGCTATTAGGGTATCGCGCGATATTTAATAAACACGAATAAAAATGTTATATAGACAAACCATCCCAACTTTGCAAAGGTTTTCTCTGAAACAGTCTAACATAGTTGTGTTGAAAACAGGCTCGGTGCGTGTTCGACGCCATATTCTTTTACTGTCGATCGACAATGACCTCAGTTTAATGGGACATCGATACTAACATTTTTTTTTTATTGTCCCGGTGCAACAATCAACATAATATTCGCATAAAGAAAATATCTGTACGCTTATCGAGAGGCTAACCGCCTGCATTCTGCATTTCAATGCGATGGAGGTCATGAAACTTCTTGCTAGCATTTATAGCAGATGCACTTATACGTGTATGGTATAAAGAAAATTTAAACTATCGATTTTTAATGTTGCGTGTAAAGACTTCATATATATTAAGTTGATGGCCTTCGATCGTTTTATTTATAAAGCTACATTTTTGTTGTTGTATTTACTGCTTTTTTACACAAATTACTTTAAATTCATATTTTACTGGAAATCTGCCACAAAATCGACAGAAATTGCACCCCTCATCACTAAGAATGTCCAAATTTGCCGCTCTTCCTCCCCACTGAGACAGTGGTTCAGAATGGAAGACAAGTGCCTGGCCACTAAATACTAAAATACCTTTCTCTGAATTGGGATCACGTAGCTCTTCTTCCAGAAACTAGAAAATTTTCCTGCATACGTGCCAGGAATCAATGTCATCTAGTCTCGGGCCTTATCACTCTAGATGCCAAACATTCAGATTTGGCAACCATGGATATGGATAGTACTTGTCGCGCAACTACCTGAATTCCTGTACAAAGGTTTATTTTATTTATAAGTTATTGTGCCTACTCTGTATACCTGCTCTGTGGAGTATAATTGGGGTGGTGAGCTGTCAAACATTTCTGAATAGACTATAGATAGGCTGAGAATAGTCTAGATATGTGTCAAACACTTTTAGATAGCTCGACAGAAAATAGTCGAGGGGTTTGAGGTCTGGTGATCGTGCAGGCCACACTCGACCGACGTCTTACGAGGCCTGCAAGCAATAGAAAAAAATGTGACTCATTATTCAACATGCAAAATGTAACAATAAATCTACTAAAAATATATTGCAAAATTTGCTAATTTTATTTAAATAAGTAATATTTCTCAGGATGGTGCCTAGATGTTCTCATGGCGGACTAAATTTCGTAACGTATTATTGTAACCTATTGCTACGTAACGTAACGTACAGATAGATAGACATTTCTTGATAGTTCTCGGCCCGAAGTGAAATCTTTAGGAAGTCTTGAAAAGTAGGCTGAAGATATTAAATTCTTGTGTATACTTTGTAATATGTAGGTAATCAGTATATTGGCTTGATTTAAATCATTCCTTGAATGCTTGCGGAGTGTGGGGCTGATTTGCCTTTGTTATAATGTTTGCCCTCCGGTTAGGGAATAGTTCAAAAATTAATGACCATTACCTTATGAATCATGTTTTAGTAGTATGGGATACTGATGTTAATGTTTAGAAAATATATTTGGGCATTTTTGGCCTAATTTTTAAATGCTAACCTGTTTATTTCTCACTCACATGGCTCACAGTTGGGCAAGTATCTTGATTACGTTTGTTAAAATTTTATGTTTTCATTATAAAAAATATTGTCTTCATACTTACTCGGTTCTGAGTGGCCTGCCAGATCGCCAGACTTAGCCCTTAGCCTTTTTTTGGGAAGCATTAAAACAGTTCCACAGCTGGCAAATAAATTCTGTAATAAAAGAAAAGATATACAAATTATCAAAATGATATATAAAATAAGGACCTAAAAACCCAAAAAGCCACCCTATAGCAGTGAAAATTAACAAATACCAAAAGGTAAACAACACCTTTCAAAGTCAAGTAGAGAACACGAAAATACAGGGAAAAAACAGACAGGAAAGCCTGCACCTCGAAGTAAAGTATCTAAAACAACTCCTAGAAGAAGTACAGGGCAAAAACTTGATATTGGAGAATAATAAACTGCTGCGTGACAAAATGAATTGGCTGGAAAAGCAAAAAAAAGCAGATGGTAAAAATCTTGGTGAAAAGTATGTTGCTAATAAAAAATCAGGACAAGAAGAAGGGAAAAACAGGCCACTAGCCTCACGAAGCCCACAAACAACTGCGCAAGGAGAACCCTCGCCCCATCGGTTTTGAAAGTGGAAAATCGTGGTTTTGGACCTCTAAATATTAATTTGAAGAAAAACGCTTTCGTAGGTCATTTTATATTTAGGAGACGGTTTTTTGCCTTTTTTAGAGCCTACCGGAAATCCAGCTCCTACCGGCCCTTTTTGACCTAAATTTCGACCAATCATGTTCGTATTCGACCGGGGGGTGAAGGGCATCAGTCCGAACCCCCACCTAAGATTTGAAATCACTAAGTCTCCTAGGGGCTCCTAAATAGGAATTCTTGGTGCCCTTTGACCTGCAAGGTTGAAATTCGGGTTAGGGGGGTTTTTGATGATGCTCAACTCGAATCCGACCTCGGCGAGAACCTATCCCTAATAGGTTCCGCGGTAGGAGCCAATTTTTTTTTAATTTTTCGATATGAAATTTTTTTTTATTTTAGTCGTTTGCTTTCGTCCCTCAAAAAATAACCCCAGATCGGCACCTAAATCGGCCGGCAAATAGGCTCCCAGGCGGTCCGCGCCGTTTTTATCCGGTAGGCTCCGGTATAAGGAGATGACCTACAGGGTCTATATTTTTATGGTAGATGTACAACGTGATGGGCTAACTGGAATTAAATCGGGGATGCCGGGGCTCGCTTTTAAGGGGGAGTTTTAGGGGTCTTTAGGGGGGGCCCCATGTAAATCGCGCAGTTTTTCGCAATTTCTGGCTTAACGGTAGCTCTGATCGAAATTCTGACGAAATCAGGCCCTGCAAGCAGGGCCTAATGACATAGGTTCTCGACTATTCTCCACCCCCCCACGTCCCCGTTTTTTCGAAATTTTATCGAGAAGGGGGGGATATCGCTTAACACGTTTTTTAACGACTAGATCGCAGTAGAAAAAAGAAGAATATCGTCAAACGGAAAAAAACCGTATTTTTATATCGACCTAACCTTCATTTTGTCCTATAGGAGCCGGAACCTATCTGGAACCTATCGGTGGAGCCTATCGACTTTTTTTTTCCGATCGACTTGAAATTCGGCATATAGGTAGAGGACTTCAGGGCCTACAAAAAAGGTTCTTTACAAAAAAAAAAGACAATACTCTTAGTTTTCGAGAAAATGGCCGTTTAAATTCGAGAACGGTCGTAGCTCGAAAACTACTATTGATACGGCAAAATTACATACCACTAAAAATGTGTATTTTGACGACCTTTAGCCCGTATGTGGGTCGTCAAACTTAAAAATTACATATATTGCCTTTTTTATCAAAAAAAGGGCATTTTAAAAAAAAAAATTACACACCCTGTATATGCATTCGGAAATTTTATTTGTACGTTAACGACATGTACATGGACCACTTTAATCGTTTCCGTCATAAAAACGGATTTTTTTTGTCAAAATTTTTTTCCGAAAATTTCACGGTGTATACCTTAATATACCTTAAAAAATGCGAGATTTTCATTAAATCGGCTATAATTCGAAAACGGTAATAGTTAGAAGGAAACTTTAAATGGGAAAAATATGGGTCTCGTCGGGTTTTTTTTTAAATTGACCAAACGTGTTTTTTATATTTTACCATTTTTTACGGAAACGAAGAGAGACATCTGAAATCGGTTTGCGCCATTATCTGCCCCGTCTCAAGGTCTATCGAAAAGTTTCTATAACAATTTTCGATACGACTTCAAATAAGGCAGCAAAAGTGGCAACAGTATTTTCTTTGCTCCGATAACACCACTAGAAATGGAGAACCAATTAAAGAAATTAAAGAATAAAAAATCTACAGGATATGATGAGATTCCAGTCTCATTTCTGAGGCATTTCTCCGGTCAGGTCTCTCGGCCACTGGCTCATATCATTAATCTTTCCTTCCAGTCTGGGGTCTATCAATCACTGTTGAAGGTTGCTTTGATGAGACCAATATACAAAAAAGGGGATCAAACGAATTTAAAAAAATATAGACCCATATCCTTGCTTTCAAATATCAATAAGTATTTGAGAAACTAATCTATACTAGACAAGAGAACGTTTTAGAAAAACAAAACATATTTTCAGACAGACAAAATGGTTTTAGAAAGGGGAAAAATACAGTAAGGGCTATTTATCAAGCACTAGAAAAAATAATAGAATCTCTAAACAACCATAGAGCTACTATGGCCACCTGTTTGGACTTATCGAGGGCCTTTGACAGCGTGGATCATGGTATCCTATGCACAAACATGAATCTTTATGGAATTACTTAAACTCCTTCATTCAATCATATATCTCGGGACGGAGAGAGTGCATAGTCGATGCCTCCTCAGAGGGAAGGCAATTTCAGTCGGACTAACAAGAAAGGTGTACTGCAGGATCAATAATGAGCCCACTGATGTGCATCATTTACACAAATGATATAACCTCGGTTGGTTGAGAACTTGTTTCTGTTTGCAAATGACACCAATGGAGTGTGCAGTAAAAGCACAGATGTTGAGTGTCAGAGTGAAGTGGTTCAAATGCTTGAGGGGCTGATTCATTGGACTGAGGTGCTCATATTGATTTTCTTGCCGCAATTTGCCTTAAGGCAAATTAAAGACCAGGTTGGTGTGACTGCGGCTCTCTCAGCGTATCACTCGTACATTCAGTCTCGTATAAGATATGGCATGATTTTGTGGGGTAATTCACGAGACTCAAATAGATTTTTCATATTACAGAAAAGATGTGTAAGATGAATTTTTAGTATACCTTTTTGGGAATCCTGTAGAACAGTGTTCATAAAAAACAAAATATTAACTTCCTACAGCCTTTACATATATGAATGTGTCGTATTTCTTCTTGATAACATTAACTTATTTAAAGATCTAAAAGGGCAACATCAATGTGAGACGAGCAGCGGCATGCGATCCATGGAAGCAAGGAAAGCGTTGCTCCCCTTAAAATTCTAGAAACAATGCTACCCAATTTAGTACTATTTTGTCTCAATAATAATAAGTTGGAATAATTAGTGTGAAGCAGGTATCAGTATATATTTGATTTTTGTGATCAAGCCTCGAATGTCGAAGTCGGCCATGGACCGTTTGTTCTTCTCGACATGAACCATGGCCGATTGCGACATTGGAGGCGTGATCACAGAAATGAAATATATACTGAAACTTGCTTCACACTAAGATTGATATTTCGTTTTCATAATTATTATTTGTGAGACAAAATAGTATTAAATTGGGGAGCATTGTTTCTAGAATTTTAAGGAAAACAATGCTTCCCTTGCACGCCGCTAGAGACGAGGTACAAAAACAATCTAAGAAAAGAAAAGGCAAACTATACTTTCATGCAAAAAATATCACCCCCAGCATTTTGGATGTGTGGAATTTCCCAGAAATTCAGACTAAAATGCCTACGTTGATCAAGCAAGAACTAAAGTATTATCTGAAGCAAATAGCTTTCTACAGTGTGGAAGAGTATATGAAAGATAATATCACTCTTGATTGATAAATTTGTCAGTTAGTCAGGATACCATTCAGGTTACTCGCGGGATTTTAATTACTGGATATTGTCCACTGCCATGCCACTGCATGTTGTGTTTATTTGTCTTATGGATACATATTTGAGTTAGTTTTGTCTGTATTTTTTTTATATATTTGTTACTTTAACTTTATTGTAAGCATAGTAATTTTTGACCAAATCCACACCTATAGGGTAAAATGATGTAATGTACCTTATCATTGTAATGGATTTAATAAAGATGCTATCTATCTATCTATCTATCTATACCCATATATATGAGACAGCGAAAAAAATGGGATTTTTGCATGAATAATCTAAGCATCATACTTCAAGATGTCCAGACTTTTATCCCTTGCCCCTCTTTTTGGGAAGCATTTAAAAAATTCCATAGCTGGCAAATAAATGCTGCAATAAAACAAAAAAGATATAGAAATTATCAAAATGATATTTTTATAATCAATTGCGATATTTACCAAATATACCCATATATATGGGACAACGAAAAAAAAAAGAGATTTTTTCATGAAAAAAATATGCTGTTGGTACAGTCGTATAAATTAAGAAAGAATAAAACATGCGAGAAGGTAGTAAATAATATAATTTGCTCAAGATGTTAGCAGTAGTAGGTAAATTGCCATAACTTTGACCTAGATTTCGAAATAAAATCCGTGCTACAGCTACAACATAATAAAACGTTATTAGCAAATAAAATAATATGGCAAAACTGAGCTAGCCTGAAGCCAAAATTGTTAGTGAAATAGTTGTATAAAATGTATGAACAAAATTAAGGTTTTTCAATACACCGAAACCGTTTCCAAAAATGACAAGCAAAAAAATGCCTATTCAGACATTAACTTTTTGTCAAATATGTTACTTAATAACATTAGATTAAGTTTAAAATATAAACGACGAGAATACTCAACCATAAGACTTCCTGATATGCATCGCATTTAAAACCAGTTTTTCAATGAAAGTCTGCCTATGATTTATAAGGCCGGTACGACAGACGAGATTCCAAAGTCGGCCTATCAAGATATAATTTGCAATTCAATTTACGTAAAATACTTTCCAAGAAGAAAACCGAATGTTCTAAAGTGCGTAATTAATATCTATATATACTTGCTACAGAAGTATTCATGGGTTAGTTGGATTTCATTGCCCCCATAACTCTCAATTTCGTCGATTAGTGGCTTCAAATCTGGAGATCATGCCGGCCATTCAAGCTCAGTTTTCCTACCAATCGATTTTTTTATAATACCAGGGCTTTGTCATTCTAGAAATGCAAATTTTGTTCGGCTCCAATACTTTTAAAAAGCCACCAAGAATTTATTTCCAATAAATTTTTTACCAAAATTATTATTTTTTAAATCATGCAGTTTTCTTTGTCAATTCGCCTTCTTTCATGGATTGAATCGTCAAACGATGTAGTCTTATTTCTGTGTTCTATTCTGAGATTTTATAAAATACCGTTTTTAAAAAACTCCAATGGCCTCAGATCTGGAAATCTTGCCGGCCGTTCAAACTCAATTTTTCTACCAATCGATTTCGAGATAATATAACAGGACGCTGGCGTGCTAGAAATGCAAATTTTGTTCGGATCCAACACTTTTAAAGCAAAGCCACAAAGATTTTATCTTTAATAAAACTTGTGGAAAAATATATATTTTTTAAATCTTGGAGTTTTCTTGATCAACTCGCCTTCTTTCATGAATTGAATCGTCAAAAGATGTAGTCTTATTTCTGAGTTCATGAATATTCTCAGATCAAATAAAATACTATTTTTAATTAACTCCAGTGGCTTCAGACCTGGAAATCTTGCCGGCTATTCTATAAATTTTTATACAGTGTGAAGAGACTCATGCAAATTTTGTTCATCCAGCAACTGAGATTGAGTAGAGCGAGAGAAAGAAAATCCATTACTTCATGCTTCAATATAATTACTGTAATTTTTCTCAAATAGGTTCGTTATTAAACATCACTAAACTTTGAACTTCTTTAATTATTTCATTAAGTAAGTTTTTCTGACACACGTTTATATAATTATGTTGGTTAAAAAGTATTTACTTAATAATATGATTCTGTTATTTAACTGCCGACATGATATTATGTATAATTATGCGGAATTTTAATTAGCAACATTTTCGATGGAACGAATAAATAATGCCACGAAATAGTTAATTACTTAACATATTTAGGAATGGTTATACACGTTTTAACCTATTATAATTCCTTAATTTTAATTTTCATGCTCATCTTTATTTATCTTTTTTTCATCTTGAGTTTGCGCCACTTATATTTGTTATTATTTCTTTGTATTTTTTATTTTTACGTGTGTCCATCTTTTCATCGCCTTTTCCATTTTTTCACTGCTTTTGCGTTTTGGATACTAATTTTTGTCATAATGCTCTAATTTATTTCTCATTTGTTTTAATCTTTAGTTCTTAATCCTGTATATTGAGCCTAAAAATGCACGTTTTATATACACTCAACAACATTTTTTTCCCTTCTCATATTTGTAATGAGTTTTTCTCTATATTTTAACTGTTCTTTCAATTATTTTTACTGCTTTTGAGTTCTGAATTTGAATTTTAGTTTTCATGCTCATCTTTATTATTTTTTTTAATCCTGAACTTTGATCCTGGAGACTAAGCCAAAACTGAACGTTTATAAAATACTAAACCAAGCACCTGAGTAATTGTTTCACATCCTCATTTATCTTTTATTCAAATATTTTTAATGATTTCATCATATTTTGTTCAATTCCATTTACCATTTTACTGTCATTTTTTTTCACCCATTTGTGATCTGGATTCTAATGTTTGTCTTCATGTTCTGAATTTGAATTTTAGTTTTCATGCTCATCTTTATTTGTTTTTTTAATCTTGAACTTTTGATCCTGAAGATGAAACCAAAACTGAACATTCATAAAATACTAAACCAATGCGCCTGAGTAATTGTTTCACATCCACATTTTCCTCTTCTAATATTTTTAATGATTTCATCATGATTTGTTCAATTGCGTTTATCATTTCACTGCTATTTTTTTCACCTATTTGCGTTCTGGATTTTAATTTTTCTCTTCATGTTCATTTTCATTTACTCTTTTTTTCAAATTTAATTTACGTCACTCTATCAAATGTGTTTGTTTACTCTTATGATATTTGTAACAATTTCTTTTTTTAATAATTGTGTCTATATTTTCATTGCCTTTTCCATTTTTTCACTGCTTCTGCGTTTTTAATTTTAATTGTGGTCTTCATGCCCATCTTTATTTATCTTCAATCTTCTATATTGAGCCAAAAATGGGTGTTAATATTCAGCAAAAAAATGCACCTTTTATATACACTCTACCACATTTTGCCCCTTCTTACTTTTTTTAAGAATTCTTCGTATTTTCTTGTATTTAATTTTTCTCTTCACTGTCTTTTATTTTTTTTAATGCTTTTCAGTTTTGTTTTAAATTTTGTCATCATACTCATCTTTATTTATCTATTTTTTTTAATCGTGAGTTTTTGATCCTGTATATTCAGCTTCATGTT
>MU182360.1:115796-142083 GCA_016904865.1 Pissodes strobi | reverse complement strand
TTTAGTTTTTATTTTTTTCATCTTGAGTTTGTACCGCTCTACCAAATATATTTCCTTTTATGATATTTGTAATAATTTCTGTATTAATTTTTGCCTTCCTGCTCATCTTTATTTATCTTTTTTTCTCTTGAGTTTTTGATCCTATATATTAAGCGAAAATAAGCGTTCGTAGAATACTAAACCAAGACATCTGAGTATCCACTGATAACCACTCTATACCACATTTTTCCCCTCTTTTGATATTTTTAATGATTCTTTCATATATATATTTTTAATTGTGTCTACCATTTCACTCTTCTTCCAATTCCTCTTTCAGTGCTTCTGCGTTCTGGATTTTTTTTGATCTTTGGTTTGTGCCACTTTACCAAATGTGTTTCGTGTTATGATATTTGTATCTTTCATTTTTAATTGTGACTCAATCTCCTCATTGTATTTTCAATTTTTCACTCCTTTTGCGTTCTTAATTTTAATTTTTGATCGTTTCGCTGTCTTTTCCAATTTCGCTTTCACTGCTTTTGCGTTCGTGATTTTTTTCTTATGTTTTTTATGTTCATCTTTATTTATATTTTTGAATCATCTTCAATTTTTTAATCTGTATGTTGAGTCGAAAAACGAGCGTTCATAGAATATTAAACCAATCCATCTGAGTAATTGTTTTGAAACCACATTTTTCCTCTCTTTTGACATTTTTAATAATTAAATTTTTTTTTAATCGTTTCTACCATTTCACTGCTCTTCCCTCTTTCACGCCTTTTGCGTTCTGGATTTGAACTTTTGCCTTTAAGTTTTTCTTTAATTATCGTTTTTATTCTTGAATTTTGATCCTGTATATTGAGCCAACCTGCCTGGGTAATTGTTTGATATCCATTCTACCTCTTTTTTCCTCTTCTGATTTTTGTAATGCTTTTGCGTTCTGAATTTGAATTTTTATCTTCATGTTAATCTTTATTTATATACTTTTAATTATTTTAAGTACCTGATTCAATATTTTGACCCCAAATTAACGTTTGATAGGATGCTAAACCAATCCTCCTGGGTTAATTTAAGTGAGTTCATCGTATTTTTTGTTCCTTTGATTTTTTCACTGCTTTTGAGTTCTGAATTTTAATTTTTGTCTCCATGCTCATCTTTATTTATCATTTTCTAATCTTGAGTTTTCGATCTTGTATATTAAGCCAAAATGACCCTTCATAGAATATTAAGCCAATACGCCTGGGTATCCACTGATATTCACTTTACCACATTTTTTCCCTTCTTTTAATATGTTTAATGATTTCTTCATTTATTTCTTTTTAATTGTGTCTACCATTTCACTGTTCTTCCAATTCCTCTTTAAGTGCTCTTAGGCTCTGGATTTCATCTTTTTCTTTTCATCTTAGGTTTGTGCGACTTTACCAAATCTGTTTCCTTCTTATGAATGCTTTCTGTGTATCTTTCATTTTTAATTGTGACTCAATCTCCTCATTGTATTTTCCATCTTTCACTCCTTTTGCGTTCTTAATTTTAATTTTTGATCTTTTCGCTGTCTTTTCCAACTTCGCTTTCACTGCTTTTGCCTTCGTGATTTTTTCTTATGTTCTTTATGTTTTTATATTTTTGAATCTTCAATTATTATTGAATCTGCATATTGAGTCAAAAAACTAGAATATTAAACCAATCCATCTAAATAATTATTTATTAGGTACTTTACCACATTTTTTCCCCTTTTTTGATATTTTCAATTTTTTCTTCGTATTTTTTTTAAATTGTTTCTACCATTTCACTGGTTTTCCAATTATTTCTCTTTCACTGCTTTTGCGTTCTGGATTTTAACTTTTGTCTTTAAGTTTGTCTTTAATAATCCTTTTTATTCTTGAATTTTGATCTTGTATATTGAGCCAACATGCCTGGGTAATTGTTTGACATCCATTTACCTCTTTTTTCCTCTTCCGATTTTTGTAACGCTTTCTTTGTATTTTTATTTCATCCTTTGATAGTATTTTCCATCTTTTTTCACTGCTTTTGCGTTTTGAATTTAAATTTTTATCTTAATGTTAAAATTAATTTATTCCTTTTTAATTTTAAGTGGCTGATTCAGTATATTGACCCCAAAATTAACGTTTGAATAATGATAGGATACTAAGCCAATGCTTCTGGGTTAGTTTGGGTTGAGCCAATACATGCGCGTTTTACTACATTTTTCTCCTTCTGATATTTGTAATGAGTTCATCTTTTTTTTCGATCTTTTTCACTGCTTTTGAGTTATGATTTTTAATTTTTGTCTTCATGCTCATCTTTGTTTATAATTATTTAATCTCGAGTTTTTGATTCTGTATATTAAGCGAAAATGAGCCTTTTTAAAATACTAAACCAATACGCCTGAATATCGACTGATATCCACTCTACCACATTTTTTCCCTTCTTTTAATATTTTTAATGATTTCTTCATTTATTTTTCTTGGTTGTGTCTACCATTTCACTGTTCTTCCAATTCCTCTTTCAGTGCTTTTGCGTTTTAGTTTTCATAATTTTTTCATCTCGAGTTTGTACAGCTCTACCAAATGTGTTTCCTTTTATGATATTTGTAATAATTTCTGTGTTAATTTTTGTCTTCCTGCTCATATTTATTTATCATTTTTTTCTTGAGTTTTTGCCCCTGTATATTAAGCAAAAAATAAGCGTTCGTAAAATACTAAACCAATACGCCTGAGTATCCGCTGATATCCACTCTACCACATTTTTTCCCTTCTTTAAATATTTTTTATGATTTCTTAATTTTTTTTTAATTGTGTCTACCATTTCACTGTTCTTCCAATTCGTCTTTCAGTGCTTTTGCCTTCTCAATTTTATCTTTCTTTTTTCATATTGAGTTTGTACCACTCAACTAAATGTGTTTCATTTTATGATATTTGTAATAATTTCTGTGTTAATTTTTGTCTTCCTGTTTGTCCTTATTTATCTTTTTTTCTTGAGTGTTTGATCTTATATATTAAGCTAAAATAAGCGTTCCGCTCCACCACATTTTTTCCCTTCTTTAAATATTTTTAATGATTTCTTATTTTTTCTTTAATTGTGTACCATTTCACTGTTCATCTAATTGCTCTTTCAGTGCTTTTGCGTTTTAGTTTTTATTTTTTTTCATCTTGAGTTTATACCGATCTACCAAATGAGTTTCCTTTTATGATATTTGTAATAATTTCTGTGTTAATTTTTGTCTTCCTGCTCATCTTTATTCATCTTTTCCTTCTTCAGTTTTTGATTCTGTATATTAGGCTAAAATGACCTTTCATAGAATACTAAAATAGTACGCATGGGCATAGCCTAAAGAAGAATATTAGGCTATGGCGTTACCCACTAAGATCCACTCAACCACATTTTTTTTCACCTCCTTTGATATTTTTTTCTCCACTTTTTCAAATGTATTTCTTCTCATGATATTTGTATCTTTCATTTTTAATTGTGACTCAATCTTCTCATTGTCTGTTCAATTTTTCACTGCTTTTGCATTCTTAATTTTAATTTTTGATGTTTTCGCTGCCTTTTCCAATTTCGCTTTCACTGCTTTTGCGTTGGTGATTTTTTTCTTATGTTCTTTATGTTCATCTTTTTTATATTTTTGAATCTTCAATTTTTGAATCTGCATATTGAGTCAAAAAACGAGAATACTCAACCAATCCATCTAAATAATTGTTTATTAGGCACTCTACCACTTTTTTTTTTATCTTTTTTCATATTTTAAATGTTTCCTTCGTATTTTTTTAAAATTGTTTCTACCATTTCACTGGTCTTACAATTATTTTTCTTTCACTGCTTTTGCGTTCTGGATTTTAACTTTTGTCTTTAAGTTTTAATCCTTTTTATTCTTGAATTTTTATCCTGTATATTGAGCCAACATACCTGGGTAATTGTTTGACATCCATTCTACCTCTTTTTTTCTCTTCTGATTTTTGTAACGCTTTCTATGTATTTTTTATTTCATCCTTTGATAGTCTTTTCCATCTTTTTTCACTGCGTTGGGTTGGGTTGAGCCAAGAAATGCGCGTTTTACATACACTTTGATACATTTTCTCCTTCTGATATTTGTAATGAGTTCATCGTGTTTTTTGTCTTTTCGATCTTTTTCACTGCTTTTGCGTTCTGATTTTTAATTGTCTTTATGCTCATCTTTATTTATCATTTTTTAATCTTGAGTTTTTTAGTCTGTGTATTAAGCCAAAATGAGCGTACATAAAATACTAAACCAATACCACATTTTTTCCCTTCTTTTAAAATTTTTAATGATTTCTTCATTTATTTTTCTTGGTTGTGTCTACAATTTCACTGTTCTTCCAATTCCTCTTTCAGTGCTTTTGCGTTTTAGTTTCTATCCTTTTTCATCTTGAGTTTGTACCGCTCTACCAAATGTGTTTCCTTTTATGATATTTGTAATAATTTCTGTGTTAATTTTTGCCTTCCTGCTCATCTTTATTTATCTTTTTTTCTTGAGTGTTTTTGATCCTATATATTAAGCCAAAATTACCGTTCGTAAAATACTAAACCAATACGCCTGAGTATCCACTCTACCACATTTTTTCCCTTTTAATATTTTTAATGATTTCTTCATTTATTTTTTTTAATTGTGTCTACCATTTGACTGTTTTTTATTTTTAGCTCTACCAAATGTGTTTCCTCTTATGATATTTATAATGATTTTTGTATATCTTTCATTTTTAATTGCGACTCAATCTTTTCATTGTCTTTTCTATTTTGTGTTCTTAATTTTAACTTTTGTCTTAATGTTTATCTTTACTTCTCTTTTTTTATTCTTGAGCTTTTGATCTTGTCAAGGAGCAATCATAGAATATTTAATTGAATTGTTTGCTATCCATTCTACCCTTTTTTCCTCTTATGGAGCTGAGACCAGTAATGCCTTCTTCGTATTTTTTGTTTCTAATTGTATCACTATCTTTTGGCAATTTTTTCTATTTTTGTCACTGCTCTTGCTTTCTCAATATTTATTTATCTCTTTTTAATCTTAAGTTTTTGAATCTGTATATTAACCTCAAAATTAGTGTTCGGTAGGATACTAAACCAAGGCTCCTGGATTATTGTCTACCACGTCTTTCGCCTTCTGATATTTTTAAAGAGTTCTTCGTATTTTTTTAACTTCTTGATCTTTTCACTGTTTTTTCGTTTTTATTTTCTTCAGTTCTGAATTTTAATTTTTGTTTTCTTACTCCTCCTTATTTGTATTTTTTAATCTTAATTGATCCTATCTATATTTTGAGCCAACATTGACAACATCATATTTCTTTAATTGTGTTTACCATTTCATTGTCTTTCAATTTCTCCTTCACTGCTTCTGCGTTCTGGATTTTAATTTTTGTCTTCATGTTTATCTTTATTTGTCTTCTTTTTCACCTTGACTTTGCAATACTCTAATGATATTTGCCCTAATAAACCGCATGTAGTAACTAGCACTAATCGGACTGTGTAACGGTAAGAACACTTACGAAATATCGCAAAATAAATAAGAAATTACGAAAAAAACACATTAAGAAGGTTCGAGGAGCATGACTCTATTTTTGTTTTCATTGACATTTACACTTAGTTAATCAATTTTGCAAAATATATACCTTGTATGCGTGTGGTGGATCCCAATTCCAATCCATTTTATACCAATTCTTGGGACAACTGCGTTTTATCGGCCAAATTCTTGCTGTTTTTTGTTTAAGTAAGCCTTTCCCAATGTTATTCTTCTTTGTCCTCTTAGTTTTCTAAGTTTTTAAAGAGCAAAAGAGAATGAAATAACCATGAAAACAAACCCACAGTATGGATAATTGATCTTGCCTTGCCTTATAATTATTTTTACTTTATAGTTATTTGTAGGAAAGGGACATGTCCTTGCCTTAAACAAAAGTAAATATTTAATATTAAGTGGGTTTCATGAGCTTGAACTCTAATTTTGGTTCGGTTGATTAGAGCTTTTGAAGAGTAATAAGGAGTGAAATAACCATGGAAACAAACTCGCACTATGTCACTTTGTAATAATTAATCTTACCTTATTTTATTATTATTGTTACTTCATGGTGGAAGTTATTTGTGGGCTTATACCATCATAAAGTCCCATATTATTTGGGTTTTAATTGTAGCTTTAATTTTTGGTTAATTTCTTTTGGGTCTGGCATTTCGGGAATCGTGTCTCGTGTTTTTTAGAAAAGCAAAGTATGATTATTGCAGTTAACCCTTGATATTGCCCAAAAGCATTTTGCCTCTACTTAGTTGCCCAAGTGAAAAAAATATATACGTAATTCACCGCAATAGTATTGCTAACATCCGTTTTATATATCGATAATCATAAATTAAGTCAGTTTCACAACGAGTGGATATTTCAGTGTTGGACTACACCTTCCTCACGTGATTAAGCTTTCCTATTCTATGATTAATATTATCCTTTTGCATGCGACAAGCGTTATGAAATATGCGTAATTAGCCATTATGTGTTTGCAAATTTATACTATACATTAACATGGCAAAGTGTAGTATTTCGTTCGTGGGCGCGAAATGTTGGCGAGCATCCAACAAGAATTTTTTAAAACTTTTATGTTTATTTATTAGAGAGCGATTGCATAGTTTTGCTGAGGCCCAAGAAGTGGTACCCCAAGGTTGAGTTAGTCTTGGCCTAGTTTTGTATTTGTTTAATACTGAATGGGGTGTATGTCTTCTTCTTATCATTGTTTACTTGTCCAGTCAATTTTATATCACATTCCACTGCAACTAAATCTGGATGTAAGCTTATGTTAGTACATGGTAAATTACATTAACAAGACTCCACTTCTTTTCTTTACGTGATTTTACGACTTTGTCTCTCCCTTTTCCACTGGACCATCGATTCCTTAAGCCTAACTCAGAAGCTGCAGTTCACAGAAACGCAATTTCTTGGGGGATACACACGCGCCTAAAGTACTAAAGTTGAATCCAATAATCCAATTCAAAGTAATGTGTATATCAATTTTATTTTGGTCTTGACTTTCCCGCACTTGTTCTAATACATTTTGACGCATTTGGATCAAATGGATAGAGTCCACAAGCTCTAAATGTGATTTTGATATTGTTTCCATGTTAGGGCGGTGAAAAACCTGTTTAAGAATTGGGCAAAGATCTGTTTTTGTAATTCAAGTTTTCATCTTCCTAATTTTTGCTTTCAGTATTTATTCATGTGTTGAAAAGTTAAAAAGTTTGCCGGCTGAAAGCTCACTCAGCTGTAGAGACATGTGGGACTTATGGCCATCGACAAGAAGGAGAATAGGCTGCTTAATGTTGTGCGAAATGAACCGCTCATTGAAACCATTGGCCTTATATTCAAAAAATAGCTTCTGACCTCATCCAACGTGCTTTTGATTGGCCCAGAATCCACTCTGGATGTATCGACTACACAATGGGGGTCCACACATTAACGTTTCATAGCCACTCATGTCTTTCAAATGCTCTCCATGCCAGTTCGTTATTCTTTTAATATCCAGACTTTGAATTCATTTCCAAAGAGTAGCTTCTTCTACTTGAAACTCAGTAAATCGATTTATGTTTCTTAATTATCGGTTGCTATAGGAGCTTCTTCTCAGCTCTTCAATGTTATTCCCACTCTTTTAGATTTTTTAACCAAATTTTCCAACTTAGTTTATTTACTATCATTATCCAGTACTCGCTCTAGAACTCTCTGCCCAATGATATCCATGCCAGATTCGTTATTCTGTTAATATCCAGAGTCTGAATTTCACATCCAAAGAGTACCTTCTTCTACTTGAAACTCAGTGATTCTTAAAACGATTTATGTTTCTTAATTATCAGTTGCTATAGGAGCTTCTTCTCAGCTCTTCTATTTTATTAAAACTCTTTCAGAGTTATTAACCAAATCTTCCAACGTAGCTTACCATCATTATCCAGCACTCGCTCTATAACTCTATGCCCCATGGTATCAATGCCAGTTTCGTCAGTCTTTTAATACCCAGAGTTTGAATTGCATTTGCAAAGAGTACCTTCTTCTACTTGAATCTCAGTAATTCTTAAAACGATTTATGTTTCTTAATTAATTCAGTTTTATTCCCACTCTTTTAGAACTCTATGCCATTTGTATTTATTGGATTTTTCTATCAATGCCGTCATCGTCCTCCATTTGCACCAGAATGGGTTATTGAGTAGCTGAATATAACTTTGTAATGCTTGGTACGTTTGTCTTGTCTTGTACATCTCGAAAATGTGACGAGATGGATCGTATGTCGACATTGTTCATCCAGTTTAATACCAAGCTTTGCCTTGGCCATGGACTTTAAGAACAAGCCTGTCGAATGTTCCCCGAATTATCCATCTTCATTGTCTAATATGTCTCTGCTACAGTGTCAGTAACAAATATTAAAAAAAACAATATGTGTCTCACCTCTATAAGCACACAAGTGAAGTGAAACTTCTGAAAGAGATATTAGACATTGAGTTTTTTAAGCTTTTTTTCTGCCCCCGGTTTCGACACATTTTTTTTTTTCCATTTTTTCGACTTTTTTTCCGCCAAAAACCGTGTTTCTCTATTTTTTTATAAATTTTTTTCTTTATTTCGTTTTATAATACTCTTATTAACTTTCCGAACAATTTTTTATTTTTTTTTTATTATTTTTTTTTCTTATTTGATTTTATAATACTTTTATTAACTGTCCGAACAATCTTTTTTTATTATTATTTATTATTTTTTTGTCTTACTTCGGTTTATAATACTTTTATTAACTTTCCGAATTTTTTTTTACGATTTTTTCAAATTTTTCCCATTTTATCAAAAAAAAATTTTTTTCATAAATCATTTTTTTCTTCTTATTTTTGCCATCCATGATCTTGTAGCTGAACTCTTTCGCTTTTTTTTCGCCGAAAACCGCGTTCTCTAACTTTTTTTTTATTCCATTATTTTTTTCTTATTTCGTTTTATAATACATTTATTAAATTTTTGAACAATTTTTCACGTTTTTTTCCCATTTTTTTCAGAAATGTTTGGGTATCCGTGGAGGTGGGATGGGTGTGGTGTATGGATATAATTCCCTCCCCACCGAGGTATCGGCTAAAAACGGTTTTTCCCCAAAATCCCCTCATTTTTTCAACTTTTTTTTCGCCAAAAACCGCGTTTTTCTAATTTTTTTTATTAATTTTTTTCTTTATTTCGTTTTATAATACTCTTATTAACTTTCTGAACAATTTTTTATTTTTTTTTCTTATTTGGTTTTATAATACTTTTATTAACTGTCCGAACAATCATTTTTTTTTTATTTTTTTTTGTCTTATTTTGTTTTATAATACTTTTATTAACTTTCTGATTTTTTTTTACAATTTTTTCAATTTTCTCCCATTTTTTCAAAAAAACATTTTTTTTTCATTTTTGTCATCCCCGACCTTGCAGCTGAACTCTTTCGCTTTTTTTTTCGCCGAAAACCGCGTTTTTCTAACTTTTTTTTTATTTAATGATTTTTTTTTCTTATTTCGTTTTATAATATTTATTAATTTTTTGAACAATTTTTCACGTTTTTTTTTTTTAATTTTTTTCCCTTTTTTTTCAAAAGTTTTTGGGTATCCGGGAAGGTGGAGGGGGGGGGGTGGTGTATGGATTCCCTTCCCACTGAGGTCTCGGCAAAAAACGGTTTTTCCCCAAAATCCCCTCTTAAATTAGATCCCCGGTCTCCCCCCCCCCCATGAGGCACATCTACCATAAAAATTTCGGCCCCGTAGCTCTTCCCGTTCTCCCGAAACTAATTATTTTAGTGTTTTCTTTCCCCCCTCTCCTGACCGAACGGTGGGAGAGTGGGTATGGGGTCCAGTTTTCGTCCAGGATCCTCATTTTACCCCGGCTACATGTTCTGAAAATTTCAGCCCTCTAGCTGTACTAGAACATGCTTAATTAAAGGGGCGTTTCATTATATCGGTTTCTAAAAAAGTACCCCGCACCAGGCCGTAACTGTACCAGGAGTGTAGGTCTGATTTCGGCCCACAAGCTTCGGTCCTGGATAACGACCTCAAATTAGGGAATTTCTGTATGCTCCGACCTCATTTGAGGGCGAGGTTTTTATATTAACCTCTCCATCTGACATGGTATTTTCCCCAATGTCATTACGTTCTCCAGAACAGCAAAATCATTCTCATCTCCTCTTGTGATGCTATTTTTCCATCGCAATCATGGACTCTAATTTTAATACACTCAAACCATCTTGCCGAGCCTTCGCATTGTTCTATATGGCATCAGCTTTACCCACCACATCATGGAATTATTCATTATGGAGGATGCTACCAAAAAGGTGCATAATATTCTTCCATGAAGGCGCCTTCCTAGAGTTAGAGTGATTGATATTGTTTTTATTATTGCCTTGAAATGTTGAAGATTTTAATCTATTTCGTTTGGTGCTGGTCTTCTAGCTTCTATGGCCTTATATTCTGTAGTTGCCTTCACAGCTGTCGGCGACTCTTGGGTTATGTTAGATTCTTCTTGCATGGAAGCTGCTAGGTTGCCCGCGTGTCCTAGTTTAGTATTACACGCCTGCAGTAACTAAAGACTATAACCATCACATGGTTCCAAATCAGATGTGGAAAGAGAAGCCATTACCATTAACATTAACATTCCTCTGCCTGTCTACCTGTGACAGGTCTTTTTCAACTCTAGATCCTAGATTTATGAGGCTTCTACGATAGCCTAAAATAGAATGCAAGAATCAAGCTGGTTCATAACTTATATCCATGAAGGCGTCTCACTCTCGTGGTGGTTCTTTTTCTTGTTATTTGCCTAATGTGTCCATTAGCTTCCTCTTGAACTGTTGAAGATTTTAACCTCTTTCGTTTGATGAAAGGGACGTAGCTATTATGGCCTCCTCTGGTCTTATATGTCTTCTACAGCTGTTGAAATTTTCTGCTTATCCTAGCATGATGATGTAACAAGCCTCCAGTTATAAAAAAATATAACCATCACAGGCAAGGGGAACTATTACCATAAACACCCATCTGCCTGGCTACTTGCAGCAGGTCTTTTCCAACCCTAGGGCGTAGATTTATGGTGGTTCCACGACAGCCTAAAATAGAATGCAAGCACCAAGCTAAACATAAAAGGTGGAAGCAGCTATACGGATAGACGGAAGTTTCGCTATTAAATATTAATCATCGTTAAATGACTGGACGAGTGTATATCAATAAGTGGTAGCGTTTAATCAAACAATGACTGATGGTAGCGGAATGAATGTTGTGGTATTGTATTTAATTATGTAGCACGTTAAATTAGCAATTATTTTAAAAATGAATCATACCCAGTACCCAACACTAGATGATAATTTACATTTTTTCTCGGAGATAATTAAAGAGTTTGTTAGTACGTAATTTCGACAGAACGAGATCGTTTTATACAATTTTATTCACATTACGCGCTTCAATTTGTCTAAATAAATGATAACCTTAGACTCTTTGAGCTTATACAACCACTGCAGGCCTATGATACTGGTGAAGTAATGTGAAACGTTTCGTCATTATATGAAATATTTCTTACTGTGTATCATGAATTTACTCCAATGAATTTTTATTTTTCTTACAGTGTAGTATAGCGTTATGAGTCGATGCGCGCTCGTTCAAGCGCAAATATTCGTCCCTGTTTTATCATTACAATAATCTTTGGTTCAATTAAATTTATTTGTATACGATTCACCCTGATCCTCGCAAACAAAATCATATTCACCATTTCAAAGGAAGAAAATGTCTGTCCTGGTATCAAGATTTTGTTGCAGAATCATTTTTTTCATACAACCAAATGCCTATTTTCTATTTCGATATTAGCTTTATGGCTGGATGCACATGAATTGAAAACTGCCAGCCTCAAACTTGCCACGAAACGCAATCAATTATACCACAAGGCAAGGACGAGTGGGTACTAGTGACAATTTCAATATTTACAATTATTATTATTTTTATTCCGACAGCGATCTGTACATTTAAATATTGCAATATTTATTCTTCTTCGGCAAATAGAAAGTATTCGAAAATTTTCGTTAATAAACCGTTGAAAACGGCACCTTGTTCATATAATTTTCGTTAGTTCCAATCGCTGATAGGTTCTTTACATGCTTAACCTTGAAACTATTATTTGTCTGCGATAGAAAAATTGAAATTCAGCATACATAAAACGGTCTTAAGGATTCCTGCACGAGCTAAGAACGACGCCAAAATTAAATTTTCGCTAGCATGGAATTTATATTGCAGGAAATCTTCATCTGGTCGTTGCAGATGGTAATGTGGAAGAGGTAAACCTTCGCAAGCGAGAGTCAAAAATAGATTCTTCCCTGTTAATCATCTAATATAGTCCATTGTGAAAAATATTGATGTTTCTTCCGTTTGAAAGAGGTTTAGTTTAGTGACCCTTAGAAATCTATTCATCCACCCCATTGATGTTTCTAATTCTACACTTAGTGACCGCATCATATCCTGTTTGGTGATGCAGGAATTATCAAATCAGTTCATGATCACTATACTCTTTTAGCCTTGATGTTCCTTAGTACATCGAACGAGACCATCAATAATCGGCAAGTTGAAGATTTTCCAACCATATTTAAGTGATCTAAACCTTTGCCAACTGCTTATCACTGAAATAGTATCGCCTACTACAAGCAATTTCCAGAATAAGCATCCATGCAGATATTCCTGATCTCAATAGAACAGGGCTAAAATCCAGATGTCCTCCCTTGAGAACAGGGCGACTTTTAGAAACAGAAGACTTCGCCTTGCTAAGGAAGTGGAATGATGGTTACTCCAGACATGTCTCGCCTGAAGTGCTGCGCCAGCTCCTTCTATTCGGTAGAGAACCCCCTCTGCTTTGGCCGAGGCTTTGGCTTAATGAGGAAAACTCTTTTTTTCAACATGCGACTGTGGAGCCGAGTTTCAAACCAACCCAACTAACCCAAACTAACTCAACAGTTTGGGCAGATTTGATTACCAACATCTGAAATGTACTACAAGAAATAACACAAAATGAATTCTAAAGAAGTCCTTGTCTAGGTACCTTCTCATCCCCGATGTTTCATCATTACACGTTTCGAAGGAATTCTTTGTCATCTCGTTTCTCCGGTAGTATCTTCGATGAGTGATCGTCAAGAATCCAATCAATTTATTTGCCTCTCAGAAAGAGGGAACCCTCCTCGATGAAATCGTTGAAAATTAAAAAGAGAGCTCGTTTGTTGGTTTGCGAGAAGCAGGAAAGCTCTGATTGAACCAATGCTTTATCAGTTTCTTCCTTGGTTATCCTCCTCGATGGCTTCGTTTTGTCTCCAAGAAAAAAGAACCCCAGTATTTTGTCATCTCCTTTCTTAAGCAACAATTACAGACTCAAAAGGAGCAGAAACAATTGCCGATGACGACAAGAGAGGAGTGATTCGTCAAATTTATTTTCCACTTTCTCTTCTTGGATACTATGGATACTGTATAGAATGGAAATCAATGCTTGGCTAAATGATTTGTCATCTCCGTCACTGAGCCTCTTTCTCGATATCTTTTTCACAAACTTCAATGAAGAAGTCAGCAAAAACACATCAAAGCTGGGCTGAATATCTTTCCTTGGATATCCTCCGTGATAATTCATCAATTCGAATTTCTGCACAGCCCTGAAAATTGAAGAGCTAGTTTGATGATTTCGTGATGATGATGATGATGCTGTTTTACAGAGAGCTTTTGGAAATTTTGGAACCTCAAGGCTTTTTCTAAAATATACTACAAAACAAATCCAAGGAGTGCTTTGCTCTCTCCGTTAGCGTCTTCGATGAGTGATCATTAAAAATTCAAAATAAAGGGGCTCATTAATTTGCTTCTCAGAAAGAGGGTACCATCCTCGATGTGATCATTAAAAATTCAAAAGAAGAGAGCTCGTTTGTTGGTTTACGCGGAAGAGGAAAGCGTTGATTGGCCAAATACGTTATCAGTTTCTTCCTGGGATATCCTTCTCCATGATTCATCAATAACAAATCCAAAGAAGAGAGCCCGCTCGTTGGCTCTCCAAGAAAAAGGAACCCCAGAATTTCGCCATATTTTTCTTGAGTAATAATTACGAACTCAAAAGGAGCAGGCCCATCTGTTCATTTGCCAGGAAGACGAAAGGAGTGATTAGTCAAATTCATTGTCCACTCTCCTCTTGGCTGCTCACCTAGATGTCTCACTAGTAAAAATTCCAAGGCAGAGGACTGTATCGAATCGAAATCAATGCTTGGCTAAATGCTTTATCATCTTAAAGAATGAGCATCCTCCTCGATAACTTCTTCACAAATTCCAAAGGAGGGGCCAGCAAAAACACATCAATTCGAGTTTTTGTAGCTCTTTTGAAAAATTTCGTAAAAGTGCAATAAATGATGTTTTAAAAAAGCTTTAGTATCGGCTATAGTTCCAGAAACCTTGGAACGTCCAGGCATTTTCAAAGCAGCTGGAGAGAGAGTTGATGGATAATGTTCCAGGTCGTTTGGAAGGAAGGAAAGGCAGTCGTTTGTAATGCAAATTATATTTTATAAAATGTAATGCAGATTGTGCACTAAAACCGTTAGACAATTGAAAGCCAGAATGGTCTAATGGAAAATGGAAAGCAAATTAAAAAAAAAAGAAGAAAATATTATATATATTTTTTATTTAGAATTTTGTACATTTTATGAATGATAATCTAAACTAAAATAACTAAAATATTATATGAGGACTCCGAATAATGGTCTGATTTTGAATTGATTTATCTCAAAACTACATTTTTTGATTCGTATCACTCTGGGTTTCAACGGCTCATTTATTTGCTTTTAAGCGCAAAAGCGTTCATTTTCAGATAACCCTCCGTATTTCAATTTCGACAAATTACGAAAATCCAAAAATTAACTGTCAAGTCCAGTGGCGTGGCCACATCTGCACCTTTTTTGAGTATATAAAAGAAATAATGTCATGTCCATAATAATGATGTCACAGGAATAATATTCATATTTAAAAGTGAAGATAACCCTGGCGTTAACCTTGAAACTATTTTCCAATGTTAATAAATTAGAAATTCGGATCACGCATCCAAAGAATATCGTATTTAAGGCTTTAACCTCGCGTATCATATATAGTGGCTTCGAAACATCACTCAGACATTCCATATAAAGTATGTGTCCAAACGCAAACTTCAAGGAAAGCAATTAAACCACGATTAATTAACGGACATCGACGAACGTCTTTTGAATGCCAATGGGCTAATTTTTTAATATTTTAATTAAAAGTCGTTAAAGCCTCAACGGATTGCACCTTTAAAAAATGGCAAAAAGGTTTAAAAATCATCAGACTCTGGCACTCTGGAAGAAACATAACTGTAACACTTAAAAGAAGGGCCACTAAATATCTATGGAAAAAGACAAAATAAAACGATAAACACCGATGACGAATTCAGTTTCGACCAATCTGGCTGGCAGCTTTAAACCGTAACGCGATTAGAGAGTTCATCATCCTTATTAAGAACGACTTTCCATTTCAGTGTAACGCCTTTAATGTAACGGAACCGACTGAACACGATTCGTAAATTATGCATCTCTGGCCTTCTGTGGGAAGACCATGGGAATTAAGTAGTTAATACAAATACTATACTATTGTGAATTTTGGGGCAATTGGTCAATTTTGTTAATGTGGATTATTCGTCTAGTGACTTGCATTAACCTAAACCCATTAAAAGCAGAATCTTCCACCAAACTTTTCCGATATGCGCATGTATAAATCTGTGAAATTATGGTAAAATTTAATTACCTGACACCAGAGATATTGAAATCGATTTAAAACCGCGCATTGGACTACTATAAGAAACCCTGGACACGACGCGTCAGTTGATATCACCCAATGCGTGAGAAGCACTTTTAGTATTGCTGCTCATTTTTTATATATGTTCATTCTGTTCACCATGATGTATTGGTTGATTAGATCATTGGCTTCATACCTATTTTCACTAGTTACTGTAGAATTTATTCTGGCCTTGTACTGAGAATTTATTCTTTATAAAATAAAACATTTTTTGATTGATTGATTAAACATTTTATGACACTATTCTACTAATAGGATATCAAATTATTGCTAATAAATAATTTCCAATATTTCATATAAATTTGTTTACTAAAAGATTTAAATAATTTAACATCATTGTTATTATTGCCTTTGGGTAAATTATTAGAAAAATAAAAAATATGGAAAATGTTCAAAACACTTTGGTTTTAAATACCATATTTTTAGCAAACAACGTCTAATTATGTTATAACAAGGAAATATTTCGAGATGTTTACGTCGTTAAAAATTAGTGAAAATTAACGTTTATTAAACGTAATTAAATAGCTGCTAATTGGGAAGCTATAAATATGTGAGTTGAGTAGAAAAATGAAAAACAATAATATTTGAATTATGAAGAATATTAGCAAGAGTTTGATCATTTTTGAAAGTGTTGACAACGAAATATTCTTCTTCTTCTTCTTCTGCTGCATGTCCATTAATGGATGTTTGCGATCACATTTGTCCACCCTTCCCTATTACGTATGGTATGCATTAGTTCTTGCATTGTCCTCAGTCCTGTCCATTGCCTAACGTTACGGAGCCATGACATCTTTTTCCTGCCGATTCCTCTCTTTCCCTCAATCTTCCCCTCAATTATCAATTGCAGGAATTGGTACCTGTCGTTGCGTATTACGTGGCCCAGGTATGCTGTTTTTCGACGTTTAATGGTGTCTAACAGTTCGCGGTCTTTATTGATTATTCTCAAGACCTCATCGTTGGTTCTTCTTGCAGTCCATGGAATCTTCAGTACACGCCTATAGACCCACATCTCGAATGCTTCCAGCTTGTTCATAGTGCTCACCTTCAGTGTCCATCCCTCCATGCCATAAAGCAACACTGTCCAGACAGAGCATTTGACAAATCTAATTCCCAAGCCAAGATCGAAATCAGTATTGGTGAGCACTTTTTTGAATTTCATGAACGCACTGCGGGCATTTTCAATCCGGCATCTGATTTCTGTGTCTGATTCCCAGTTTTCACACAGCCACGTTCCTAGATATTTAAATTTATTTACTCGCTCTATTGGTTGATTCTCATATGTTAGGCTTGAGTTTTGAAATTCTTGTGGCTTTCGAGTAATTATCATGAATTTGGTCTTCCTGCTGTTGATATTGAGGCTCATGTTCTTACTGCATTCACCGACAATCCCAAGCAGATCCCGCAAATCCTCCATGTTATCTGCAATTAGAATTGTGTCGTCCGCATAACGAATATTGTTGACCCATATACCATTCACTTTAACGTCCACGTTGCGTTCTTCTAGGGCTTCCTGAAAGATGGCTTCAGAATATAAATTGAAGAGAAGTGGGGAGAGAACACACCCTGTCTGACCCCTCTACAAATTGGTCTTGCTTCTGTGAGATCGTTACCAACTCTGACTTCAGCCATTTGGTTCCAGTATAGGCTTTGAATACAGCGGATGTCTTTTTGGTCTATGTCCAATCTATTTAGGATTTGGATCAGTTTATGATGTTGGACTCTGTCGAACGCCTTTTCATAATCGATGAAACACAGCATTATGTCCTTTCTCTGATCGTTGCAGTTCTCAATTAGTACTTGAGTCGCAACTAATGCTTCTCTCGTGCGTAAACCTCGTCTGGATCCGATGTTTCTTTCGCACTTTATTGATATTTTGTAGTGGATAATCTTAAGGAATATCTTCAGTGTGTGACTCATGAGGCTGATTGGTCTGTGGTCCTCACATTTTGTTGCATTGTTCTTTTTTGGCAAGGGGATAAAATTCGATGTTAACCATTTGGCGGGATATTCGCCTGTGTTATAGATTCGATTAAATATCGTCTGAAGAACTGTGATGCTTTTGTCGTCCAATAGTTTGAGCAACTCCACAGGTATGCGGTGTGGGCCAATCGCCTTTCTATCTTTGGATGTATTGATCGCTCTTATAATTTTCTCTTTTGTGATGGGAGGTCCAGAGAGGTCTTTGTCCTCTACATTTTCAACAGCAGGTCTTTCATCGGCAAAAAGGTTGCTAATATAGTTTTCCCATATGATTTTACGCTGTTGATCATCCTGCGCTAATTCTCCCTGATCGTTTTCTACATTAGAGAATGGACTCTTTCTATATACTCCTGCCGTCTCTTTTATCCTTCTGTGTAGGTTGAAGTCATCGTGTATTCTTTGTAGTTGTTCTAGTTCTTCACACTGTTGTTTCAGCCACTCATTCTTAGCGGTTCTTATCTTTGTTCTAATGACTTTCTGGATTTTTTTTTGTGGTTATCACCATTCCCCTTGTTCTTGTACCCTCTTCGTTCCTCAAACAGCGCCAGTATCTGATCTGTCATCCAATCGTGTTTTTGTGCTTTTCGTTTATGTCCCAATTCTGCCTCTGCAACATTGGTCATGGCAGCCTCCATTTCTTCCCATACGTCACCCATGTTAGCTTCGTCTACCGTCTGTGGACCTATGGTTGTCAGTATTTTCTCATTAAGATTTTTGGTAACTTTGTTTTTTGTTTCTTCTATCTTTCGCTGTAGTACATGGGTTTTGCTTGTCATAATTTTGATTTTGATTACCGCCATCAAGAGAACATGGTCTGAGGGCACATCGGCACCCGGATAGGTGCATACTCTCTTTACCGATGTCCCATAACATTTGTTGATGAATATGTAATCGATCTGATTGCGGATTATGTTGCTCCTGGAGCCTTCCACGTATATAAGCGTATACGTGGCAGCTTGTACCATGTGTTTGTTATTTTCATGTTTTCCTCCTGGCAGAACTGGCAAAGACGTTCGCCACGATCATTGCGTAATCCTAGTCCATAAGGTTCCACCAATGCTTCAAATCTTTCTTCTTCCACTTTGGCGTTGAAATCACCCATAATCATGTTTATCTCATGATTTTTAACTTGTTTGAGTACTTGCTTTAATTCTTCGTAAAACGTCTCGATCTCATCTTCTGTTGAATCTGTTGTGGGTGCATACACCTGGATGACATTGATGTTGACTGGTTTGGCGTATAGTTTAAGTAATATGATTCTGTCTAAGAAAGGGGGAACATTTATTACAGATCTGGATAACCTTTCAGTCAGGACTATTCCTACTCCCTTTCTATGATTTCTGTCATTATTTCCTGAATAGTACATGACCCCTCCAGAAACGTGACACACTCCAGCCTGAGGCCACCACGTTTCCGCGACACCTAGAATGTCCATCTTCAGTCTCTTCATTTCCTCTAGTAGGTTGGCCAGTTTTCCGGCCTCATATAAGCTACGCACATTCCAAGTACCAACCCTTACTTCGCTTCGCAGACTTCGTCTCTCCTTCCAGACTTCATTTAACACAGTTCCGAAATATTAAATATAATAAAATTATAATTTAAATGATAATCGTTCTGCATTTTGAAACATTTTGTCGCTCCTTGATATTTGTTTGCCAATTTTGCGTCTATTTTACTGTGTTGATTTCAAATTAGACCCCGTTTTTTACGAAAAATATTCTTCTTCTTCTTCGCTTTCCTCTTGGCAGAGGAGTCGTGATCAAGCTTCGGATTATTTGGTTACTCGTTTTACAATTTCTCGTCATTTTCCTCGATTGTATGCGCTGAGTGCTGCTTTGTTTATTGCCAAGTCAGTGGATGCCCTTATTTGATCAGCTAGTATCTTCTACCCGAATCTGGACTATTAGTCCAGGTTGTCCTCATCTCTTCTCTGAATGTGTCCGAAGTATGTGAGGATTCGAGCTTGCACTATTTTGAATAGCCTTTGGGGTTCTCCAACTTCTTGGATGATGGACGCATTAGTTCTTCTTGCTGTCCAGGGAATTCGTAGGATTCTTCTCCAGCACCATGGTTCAAAGGCATCAATCTTCCTGCGATCGACAGCCTCCATCGACTATGTTTCTGTCCCGTATAGAAGTACCGGGAATATCAATATTTTAATAATAGTTTTTTATTGTGTTTAATGTGATAGCACTATCTTGCCATGTTTGTTGGAGACTTTTCATTGGCCGTCTAGCGATTTCGCGTCTACGAATGATTTCCTGACAGCAGCCACCCTCATTTGAAATCAGTGCTCCCAGATAGATGTGACATTGACCCAGGTGTAGGATGTCTGGCATATTATTCTGGGCCCTGTCGATAATCATAACTTTGGGTTTTGAGTAGTTGATATCCAGGCCAAGATTATTACTTTCCATTTCCAGTTTATGTATGATTTCCAGAAGTTCCTCTGAGGTAATTGCTAGTAGGACGGTATCGTCCGCTTAGCGAAGGTTAGATATCTTTATTCCACCAACTGCAATTCCGCCCTTCCATCCGTCAGTCACCCTTCTCATATTATGTTCTCCATAGATGTTGAATAGAAGAGGCTACAGGATACATCCTTGACGGACTCCTTTTTCTATTTTACAGAGATAATTGATTGTCGACTCTTACCGCTGCGCGCTGCTTTACTAGTTATATATAGATTCTGAATTAAAAATGATAGATGGTCATTTCTTTCAGAACCATCCAGAGCCGATTCCAATTAATGCTATCGAAGGCCTTACGATAGTCAACAAAGCATAAGTATAGTGGTCTGTTGAATTCGCGACGTTTTTCAATGATTTGGCGAAGATTTAGTATTTGCTCTAGTACCACGACCGCGGACATATGCTGCCTGCTGTGGCGGGATTTGCCAATCTAGATACGTTCTTAATCTTTCATTTATTATGGAGGGCATTATTTTACTAGCGTGTGAAATTAGATATATCAGGCGGTAATTATTGTCACACACGGTTTTCGCACCTTTCTTATGCAGAGGCATAAATATAGATGTCACCCATTCCTCTGGCCATGTTTTTGTGGACCAGATTTTATGGCACAGGGTATAAAACTCCCATGGCTTGTATTATTTCTGCTGGGATGCCATCACAGCCTAGTGCCTTGTTTGGTTTCAGTTTTTTAATGGCTAGTTCTATTTCTGCTTTTTAAGATAGAAGATTCATCCATTGCCTCTGTTTGCTCAGTTCTGTTGCTGGTGTTTTCATCTTGAAACAGGATCTAACAATATTTTCTCCAGGTTTCTAGAACTGCATCCAAGTCTGTGACTATATCTCCGTGTTCTTTCATTAGGACCCAAGATCTTGGAGAGAATGGACGGTTTATTTGCTTTACTGATTGGAATAAGCTTCTAGTGTTGTGTTCAGACTGATGTTGCGCTTCGGTACATATGTTTTCTAAATATGCATTTTTATCTCTTCTGCGTAGACTTTGTATTTGTTTACTGAGTGTATTTCGATTTTAGTTCCTGCGAGTTTAAGCCGTGATTTCTGAGTATACGCCTTTCATTGGCTATTTTAATTAATGTCTCATCTGACATCCAATATTGGAGCTTTTCCGGCGGGTGTTTTATTGGTGTCTCTTTAACAGCGGTGGTTATGATATGTTTAGTTTCCAATTGTCTCAATTGTTTGTCTATTTATGCTAATATGTTGGCGGCCATCGACTATTGTATTCAACTTTTCCCGGAAGGTCTTTTCATTCTCGATTGCGAGCCTATTTGATATCATGCGCTGGTGTGGTTTCTGTAATTTTATCTGAAATCTCCATCGTGTCCGTATTAGGATATAATCTATTTGGTCTTGTATTTCCCATTCGGAGATTGCCAGGTGTACAAACGTCTGATATGCTGTTGGAACACTGTGTTGGTTATTGTAAGATTGTTGTCATTGCAGAAGTTGAGCATTAGATCACCTCTGTCATTCCTTTGCCCAATGCCGTACTTCCCAACAATATTTCTAATGTGATTGTTGTCTTTTGTGGTACCTAGTTTGGCATTAAAGTCCCCCATGACTATCAGCATTTCTCTATTTGGGATTTTTTCTATTGCTCGTCCGAGTAGTGTGTAAAATTCATCTATTTCTTCTTCGGGAGATTCACTGGCTGGTGCATACACTTGAATTATATTTAATGTGATTGGACTTGCGTGGAGTCTCAAGGTTAGGATCGGTGTGATTGACTGCTTCATATCCTATAATATATTTACTGATATTAGGAGACAGTACAAAAGCCACGCCATGTCTACTATTGTTTTCATTGCCGGAGAATATTATTGTGTTTCCCATGGAGGTGCTAAAATGTCCATTTCCTCTCCAAGGTGTTTCTGATATACCTGCAATAGGTAATTACATCGTTGGAGTTCTCTTTCTATGATATACTTTTTCCCTTTTGGAGCATTGCAAGTGCTTAAGTTGATTACAGGTTTCCTATTTATTCTGTGGGCGTCCCCCGGAGATCCAATTGGGAATATTTATCTCTGAGCGAAGCCATCATTCTCATGAGAACAAATAGTATGGTTGAGATAGTTTCTCCTTGCATTTCTCAACAACAGGGATTCAGTTCTGTTCTGTGATAATTATGGTTATACCGCCAATATTCGGTCACCAGAGCCTCGTTGGTTTTCTAGCAGGCTGCACCGGATGATCGAGTCATCGCTCGGGCAGGTGACGTTGACATTTGGATGACTTGATGTTAGTCGATGTTGATCGTCACCCCTTACACCCCAAGGAATATTACAAAATTAAATTAAATTATTTTGTTGCTTTTTTTCGTTTAGTTGCATGTCTTCCTCTGCTAAACTCATGCATATTTGGTCTAGACGACTTGCTACCTTGTGATTTTTACGAATGCCTTGGGTGCTAGGCGTGGACTGTGGGCTCCGAGTCTGGCATGATCGTCTGCCTCCTCATTGCTTTGCAATATCTTGTATAACTCTTTTGGTTAATGTCAATTATTCCAGTGCATCTCCATACTCCTAGGAAATATATTAAAAAATGTACCATTTACTTTTCATAATTAATTGTAACGGTCAGAAAATGACGGTATGCTTGATTGCTAATTAAAGTTAAATTTCATCTACCATTCTGGTTGTGCTAGTTTTCATGAGGATTTTTTTGTTTAAATATCGTCTTATAATTAGTTACGATAAAATCCAGCAATTTGCATTATCGTCTGGCGGTGGTGATTTGATCATCTGTTTTGGCAATATTCTTTTACTTGATTGTCCGTCGGAAACGGTGAAGGGAGCACACATGTACTTCTTACCTTAAATAAAAGTAAAAATTTAGTGCTTTGAGGAGCTTGAAATTTGTATCGAAAACATGCTTGTCAACAACGTTAAATCACCTCAAGATTTTCACTAAAACGGAGTTTTATCCACAATACCGGAAAAGAATTATTGCACGCGACGCGCGTTTCGCTAACCATGTTAGCATCATCAGGAAATAATTAAAACTAAATTTAAAACTCTAGTGCATGTTGCCGAAGGTTCCAAACCCCAACATAGTCAAGATTTTCACTTAAATGGTCTCACGATTCATTAATTTGATAAAATGCTTACCTTGTATGGGGCTAGTGGAGTCTTATTCAGATATATTTCATATCTATTTCTTTGAGCAACTTAACTTTGTTCATTAAAGTACTATGTAGCATTTAAATTATTTTTTTTGAGGCTAATATTTCAGGAATCGTGTCAGCTGACATCTTGATTGAACGTTTTGCATTCCATTTTTCGTAGAAAACTTATTTTGGCGGTTTGATTATACTCGTTTTCGTGGGGATTTGTTTAAATATCGATTAAATTTCAAAATAAAGCACACGTAAGAATGATATCACTATATATTGTTCACGTTACATATTATAGTCTACTTCTTTAATTAATTACAGTAAAACCCAGCGATTTGCATGCTCGTCTCATTAACCATTTGTTTCGACAATATTCTTTTACTTCAGTGTCCGTCGGATAGGGTAAAGGGGTTACACATGTGCTTGCCTTAAATAAAAGTATAAAGATCGTCCTAAGTGACTTTGAGGAGCTTGATAGTTCAAGCTCAAGAACATGCTTATCAACAACATTAAATCATCTCAAGACTTTCACTAAATGGTTTCACGATTGTTTGGTTTTATAAAATGTATATTTCTTAGTTTTTTAACTTTCCTCGTAGAAGCACGGTTGATTAGAGCTTTTAAAACGTCAAAAGGGATAAAACTAACCATGTAAACAAACTCGTGAAAAGTAACTAATTTTTGGACAATTAACCTTACCTTGTTTTGTAATTACTACTTCATGGCGGAAGTTATTTGCGAACATGTACCACCATACAGTGCCGTATTATTCCGATTTCAGTTGATTTTCTATTATGTAGTTGATAGAAGGGCTTTTATTTTCACATACAGCTCTAAACATTATTGTCTCAATATTTTTCACCGATAATAGTTTGGTGACTTTTGGAAAATGCCTTTATGCGCTTTGGACAACGCGCTAATGTAAATGGGACCTTTTGAACTTCATGATTAGTTGAGGCTTTCTAAATCATTATCCTTGACTATTTTCTATTTGTAATTGTTAAATATGTTTCTACGTTGTTGTTCTCATCTGGGCCAATGCATAATAAAAGCATTCCCAGAAAAGTTATCTGTCATATCATAAAATGGGGTTTGCATGTTTACAATTATTATAATTAAATGCATTGATGAATTAATCTGAGATCCTAATAAAGCTGCAAATTATATAAATCTAAATTCCAAAAATTCGGTTTTTTTCAAATATATCTTCGAAATATTCGGAAACTTAATTATAATTTTCGAACTGACAGCTCTAAAAATATCGTCTGGTGACTTTTGGAAAATGCCTCGTTTGGCGTTTTGGGCAACGCGTTAATGTAGATCGGACATTTTAGACGTCACCAAAATGTCAACCATGATTAATTGAGGCTTTCTAAATTATTATTCTTGATTATTTTCTATTTTTAATTATTGTTAAATATGTTTCTACTTTGTTGTTCCGATCTGGGTCAATGTGTAATCAAATTTCTGAGCGTTCCGAGAAAAGTTACCTGTCATATCATAAAATGGGGTAGGTACGTGAATTATATTTAATAATCTAATATATGAAATCCTTTAGGGGGGTGATTCACTCACTCGTTCTTTTATCGCAATTCAGCTCAATCGGCTTGATATAAAACGTTGAATGTTAGCATACAGGATGAAAAGCAAGCCCCCTTGAGATTAAAATATAATAATAAAACTCGGGAAACACGTAAATTTTTTTTATTCTTTTTACAAAGGTATAACATTCTTTGTATATAAAAATGTCTATACAAAACATTAGCATAAATTCCCGAGGTTCAAATATAAAGATTTAGCCCAATTTGCCTTAGTCCAAAAGTTGATAGTTTCCCAAACAAAGTTGTTATTTTTTTTGTAAATATTTGTCTTAATAATAGCATGAAATTTGGTGCTTTAGGATGATAAATCGAGATCTGATGGGCGGGTTGAAAAAATTACCTTGGGACACTCTGTATATAGAAGAAATACGCCTGTGTTTCAGGAATTTTGGGTTAAATACCACATCAGCTCGTGAAAACTAAACATCGATCATTCAATTTTTGAACACTTTATATTCGTCCTACTTTTAGGGAAACGTTACTTGTAAAACCATATTAAAATAAACTGAAAAAAAATTGAAACGCCCTAAGAAAATTTCTCTTTAATATGTTTTAATATATTCTACCATTTAGTAGATATTACTTGAAAAAATGACTTTGGGACTCTCTGTATATAGAAGAAATACGCCTCTGTTTCAGGGATTTTAGGTTAAATGCCACATCAGCTCTTGAAAAATCTAAACTTCGATCTTTCAATTTTTGAACACTTTATATTCGTTCTACTTTTAGGGAACCGTTACTATGACAACTATTATAAAGCCATATTAAAATAAACTGAGCAAAATTTGAAACGTCCTAAGAGTATTTGTCTTTAATATATTTTAATATATTCTACCATTTAGTAGATATTGTTTGAAAAAATTACCTTGGGACACTCTGTATTTAGAAGAAATATGCCTCTGTTTCAAGAATTGTAGGTTAAATACCACATCAGCTCTTGAACATTCAAAACTTCGATCTTTCAATTTTTGAACACTTTATATTCGTCCTACTTTTCGGGAAACGTTACTATGACAATTATTATAAAGCCATATTAAAATACACTGATCAAAATTTGAAACGTCCGAAGAAAATTTCTCTTTAATATCTTTTAATATATTCAACCATTAAGTAGATATTGTTTGAACAAATTACCTTGGGACACTCTGTATATAGAAGAAATATGCCTCTGTTTCAGGACTTTTAGGTTAAATACCACATCAGCTAGTGAAAACTCTAAACTTCGATCTTTCAATTTTTGAACACTTTATATTGGTCCTACTTTTAGGGAAACGTTACTATGACAACCATTATAAAGCCAT
>MU182360.1:67546-90796 GCA_016904865.1 Pissodes strobi | reverse complement strand
TTCAATCATTTGTGGAGCAAAAGGCAATCAATTCCAGGGTAAGAATGAATCCTCCACAACAATATAGAACATATTTACAAAAAAAATAACATGTTCGTACATAGTCCCTAACATATAATAAAATAGCTTTTTTTACTTCCGCGAGACTAAAGTATGTCCTTTGGTCTCTCCAAGCAGGGACTAAAAACGTTCATTTAATCCCAAGGGACTAAAGTACACATAATTAAAAAAAGGTTAAATTTAACACATTTTATTCACATATATTATTAAATACTCGAATAGGCTTGCTCAAAAGCTTGGCTGGAAGTGTTTCCTGAATGTCCATACATTTTGTCCGCCATAGTTTTTTTATTATTTATGAAATTTTTAACGGCTGCTGATTTCCATCCTCCGTGCCTTTCTAAAACATCCATAAATGCACCAGAGTCGACTAATAAAGAGGCAGACATTCGACGACGAAAGCAATGTATAATGATGAATTAAGTAGATTTAGGAATGCGGGTACTTTTTGGGGTAGTTTGCCATAAAATATCAATAGGCAATGATTAAAATGTCTACGAGGACCTTAGCGAGAATGATATAGACAAAAAGATGGGAAATTTCCAATTTAATTTTATGAACAGTCTCTGACGAGCAGGCTTTGGTTCTGGTACCACTGGATATCCTATGCCCAACAAATGCAAAGAATATCGAATGCCCAACAAATGTGAATCATTTCAGGTACAGTACAATTTCAAAGGTTTTAAAAAATCTAGTGCAGTTTATTCCGAAACCGAAATATATATATAATGTGCATTGAAAACCCTATACGTAATAGGGCTGGTTGGGACAAGCTGCATGGAGCTTGACCCAACCAGCCTTATTACGTATGGGATTTTCACTGCACGTATTTTATATGTCCATTATATAAAACAAACCGGCATTAGTTACATCTACTTCACATGATGGTCCATTAGGAGATGTTTCCCAGCATCATATCCATTGATGGCTACACAAAATATCGTTATGGCACAGCAATAATTAAAGTATCTACAAAAATATTAGCCAGAAAGAAATAGAAAAACATATGGGAAAAAAAAGGCGTGGCGAGCAATTGGTGAGCCTCAAATCTGGCCATACCTTTTACTATGTAGGTGAAGACGACAAATCTATAGGGGGAACAGGATTCCTAATACACAAACGGCACGGTTCAAAGATCATATCTCTCAAGAAAATATCAACCTAGTTATCAGATTGAACAGGAGATACGAGATGAAAATCATTCATATCTACCCGCCAACAACACAGCATTCAGATGAAGAGGTAGAAATGTTCTACGAGAAGATCGATACTCCCCTAAGAGACCATCATACACAGTTTATGATTGTGTGTGGTGACTTCAATGCCAAGATAGGAATAAGAGAAAGTGATACAGATACCGCACTAGGAAGGAAGAAACGACCGAGGAGAGACACTACTAGGATACTTGCTACAAAACAACCTATATGATACGAGCAGTTTCTTTCAGAAGAAACCTAATAGAAGATGGACGTGGCAGAGTCCGGATGGTCGGACGAAGAACGAAATAGACTTTATAATTACCGACAAAAGACATATAGTCAAAGACCGTAACAGTCCTAAACAGGATGACCACTGGAAGTGACCACAGAATGGTACGAGCCAAAATAGTAATAAATACTGGGAAGGAACGATATAGACGACAACGGACTATGGAGAAATGCAACAGATGTAGAGAGTTTCCAAAAATGTATTACAGAACAACTAAATGAATGCGGACCAGAAGAAACCATAAAAAGCTTAAATGATCAAATAACCGATGCCATGCTGGAAAGCCAAAGAAGATACTGTCCCAAGTTTCAGAAAGAAGAAAAGCTACCAAACAACTAATGGAAAGAAGGAGAGCTATGAGAAGCGATGAGACGACCACTACTGAGCAGCTAAAAGAAACAAACAGACTAGTATTAAAAGCCATTAGAAGAGATATCAGATCATATAATTAGAGACAAATACAACTAACAATAGAAAACAACAGGAGCATGAAAGTACTGCGCAGAAATCTCCAAAGTGTAGAAAAATAAATGATAAAAGTAAAGGATCAACAGGCACAAGGTACAACAAATAGAGAGGAGATTCGGAGAATAGTTGATGAATGACTTCTATCAGGTACTATTCAAGAGTCAAAAGGAAGCAAACACTATCTCAAATATAGAGCCAGAGATAATAACATCTAAGAAGGGAATAGTTAACCAGGGATCAGAGGTATTACCGGAAATCACCATCGATGAAATACGGCTAGCACTAAGAAAAGCAAAAAAAACAACAAAGCTCCTGGTGAGGATGGTTTGGTGGTCAAGATTGGTGGCACATCTCTACTCCAGAAGATCAAAATTCCCTTCAACATGTGCCTTTCTGGCTTGAAAATAAACTGGATTTCTTCCAGCCGATAGAGCAGGCGGGATTTCGTGCTGGTTTTGGGACCAATGACCATCTGCAGGGTATATCAAAACTCTAATAGAGAAATCTGTCGAATACAACAGACAACTCGTTTTTGCTTTTGTGGATTTCCAGAAAGCCTTTGACAAGGTCGAAAGGGATGCAGTCGTGAATTCATTACACACATTCATACACTAGCCTAATACATGATGTATATAAAAAAGCCACTATGAAGATCAAATTGCACGAAAAGACCAACAGAATCCGTATCGGAAGAGGCGTGCGGCAGGGGGACACAATGTCGCCCAAACTCTTCATCACCGTCCTGGAGTACGCCATCAAAGAAGGGAAGAGAAGGGTATAAACATAGATGGTCAACACCTAACAAATCTTCGCTTTGTGGACTATATAATAATACTATCAGACAACCTGAAAGGTATTGGGCAGATGCTACAGGAACTACAGGAAGCATGCTCTGATATAGGTTTAAAAATCAACTTTTCAAAAACGAAATACATGACAAACCTGGTTCCTAGCGAAAGTTTGGGTGTTGGTGGGCAAGAGGTAAAACTTGTGAATAGCTACGGTCATGAAATAAGAAAACCAAACCTGTGAATTGAGGAGAAGAATAACACTTTCCTGGGCTGCCTGCGGAAGACTGAATGATGTATTTATAGCAAAAATACCAATATCACTAAAACGGAAAGTTGTCAATCACAGTGTTTTGCCGGTGTCGACCTATGGTGCAGAAACCTGAACCCCGCCAGGAAGCTGAGAACAACTCAACGAAAAATGGAGAGATCTATACTTGGGGTGCCGTTGCGGGATCACATCCGAAACGAAGATCTACGAAGGAGAAGTGGTGTTTCTGATGTTGTATCACAGATCGCTAGTCCTAACATATAATTCTGGCTGTTTACGGGTTAATAGGCCTTCGCGGCAACATAAATTTAAAAACACGTAATAATGTCACAATTTAATGCAAGGACCAGTTAAATATATGATGTTAGGGTCATGTTATCCATAAAATCTTAGCCATAAAACGACACGGAAGCGCTCGTTATACCTTTTTCGGTATAATAACTTCGCAACCTATAACCCCTTATTTTTTTATGAGGCTTGTAACTTAAATAACTGGGCTAATATGAGAGTAACGAATACGTATCTGTAGCAATGATGATTTTTCTCTGTTTCAGATCTTAATAATTTAACTAACTTGTTCAAGTTGATAATAATAGATTTAAACTAAGTTACTGTTTAACTGTGAATACTGAGAAATGGCGATTTATAGACTTAAATTAGATTATTGTATTTTACTGTATTATTTAAAACGACAGAACTTAATTGCATTTCTCTGTGTTTTAGGCGTTGGTCAGGCTTAGTAGTTCTAGATTTTATTTGTAAGAAATAACGTCGTACTGTGACGTAGTAATATCATCTGCATTTTACCAATCTCGAAGAAGCAGCTTAAGAATGTCTGGGTTAGGGACATATATCAATTTTCTGTTCCTAAAATTGGACGGCCTGCTTTTAAAAATTTGACATTTTAATCAAACATAACATTAAATCCAGCGTAATGTTGCGTTAACGGCCATATTAATTTGAACGCCCTGTAAAAACCATGTTTATCATTAGGACAAGGTTGCATCATCAAAATTAATTATCTACAAGGAGAGAACTGGGTACTGAGTAATTAATATACATGCTGCTTGGATTAATTAACATATCTGACGTCATGTCGGAACAATTTTTTTCTTATCATTACTATGCTATTTCAAGTTAAAGAAACACGTCATATTCGAGTGGAAAGATGCTGTTGGACTATGATTCGAATAAAAGCGGAGTCATTATCTCGACAATTTGAATATATAAATATTTGGCACATTTTAAGAATCCGTAATTAATTCCACGAAAAAAATAGAAACCTAGATAAATGTCGCAAAGTAATGATGTAAGAAGGGACTTAAAAATCCGTTGAGATCAGATCGGAAGAGCGGTCAGGCTATTGCATGGGTTTCTGGATTAATGCATAATTGGATCTCCTGACAAACTTAGATATCTCATTTAAGGCTTTAATGGATCGTTTCTCGAGCGAACAAAATATGATATTTTTTGCATGTAAAGGTAGAGCGCTTAAAGGAATAATGTCATGCAAATTTTTAGGAAATTTGATGCATAACTGTAGTTAAAGTTCAAAATAATTAATTTTTTTCGCGCAACTTCCACTGGCTGTCGCTCGAAGGGGGTGCAATTATTTATAAGAAAAAAGGCTTATTTCAACCTCAGAAATGCGCTTTTAAAAGCTTTGCACCACCTGTATATTTAGACTGCCATTAGTGTACGGTTATATCAGTCGCTAATATATAAAATATAATATATGGAAGTAGAATAAGCGTGGCTACCAATATGTCCTCCTTAAATTTACTTTCACTCGTTAAGATCTGCGTAAGATATTTATAAATAATTATTCCTTTATTATTTTTATAACACTATTGCTATGTAAGTGAATAATAATATTGCGTGTTGCAATGCCTCTTGGAGTACTAGTTATATAATAAGATATACGTCTCGAGACGTGGAATGATGCTGGGAAACATCTCCTAATGAAGGATCATGTGAAGTGCAAGTAAATAATGCCGGTTTGTTTTATGTAATCGGCATATAAAATATGTGCTCCATGCAGCTTGTCCCAACCAGCCTTGTTACGTATAGGATTTTCACCGCACATCATATACATGTTTCGGTCTCGGAATAAACTGCACCAGGTTTTTTAAAGCCTTAAAATTTTACTGCCCGTGAAATTATTTGCATTTGCTGGGCATTCGGTGCCCGCATGTTTATCATTCTCAATTTAATAGTATATTATATATCTAGGGACTGAAGCGGCTCATTTAATCGCGTGATTAAGGTACTTAATTTTTGCACTTCCGGAAATAGAATTACTAAAATTAGGTAGTAATGTAGGTATAAATTTAAAAACACGTGGTAATGTCACAATTTAATGGAAGGACCAGTTGAAAATGTTAGGTTAGGGTCACGTTATCCATAAAATCTCTTTGTATTACTCCCTTAATCGAACTGTTGTATATTTATTTTGATATTGTACACGATATAATAATCCATCCTATTTCATTAAACTGACGCGTCATTTAGATAAACTTTATTTGTTTCCATGTTTCCATGAGGTGTGCAATGCCGGTCCATATTGCACGATTTTTGATGTGTAAACATCTTACGTGACGGTATGAGGGTAAATCTTGGGAAAATGGTCGGGAATATGAAACTCGGATGTGACATCATAACCATCTACTTTAGCGCTTCCTTGTAAAACGACTGGCGGATAAAGACAGCTTGAAAAATACATTCCAGACTTGTCGGAAGGCATCGGGTGTTCCGATTTTACCTATGTCTTTACGATGCAATGTATTGCTTACAAGTGCTCTGGTGGTTCAGTAGTTAAGATGCTAGACCTCTGGTTCGATTCCCGATGGTGTTTTTTTTATTTTCTTGAGGTTATATTTGTAAAAAAAAATCTTGATTTTGGGCACACAAATCTAAGATGGCGTCGGATGACGACGGTCAATCTGATCAGGAAAGTGTAAAAAGTGATTGTAATGATACTAGTGGTGCAAAAAAATATAAATGTTATGCTAAAAAGTCATGTAGAGCCTACTTTTGTGCAAATTGCACAAAAGAAGAAATCTTTCATGGAAGTCGTGCAAAACGCAAAAATCTAAAGTTTCTGAGCAAAACGCGAGTGTTGTGTTGTGATTTGGCGCCAAAAAATGTAAACAATGAAGATGGAAGCAAGGATGAATTACGACACGAAAACGAGAAATTAATACAAGAAGTACAACTCTTAAACCGATTAATTGCTGAAATGAATGACAAAAATGAGGTACTAAAGGAAAATAATCGTTTGTTATTAGAAAGAATGTCTAACCTAGAACCAAAACAAAAAACAGAGATGATGGAGCAGCACAAGGAAATCTACAAAGTGAAACGAACCAGGCCCAGGCTGTCGCAATGTTGCCAACTGCTGCAGAGTCATCTTCGAAGCAGGACCGGTCAGGTGATAATACGGCGCGCTCGAACTACTCCGATGTGGCTAAACGAGCACCTCAAGTGGAGAAGCGAGATGTTGATGATCAAAGTTCACTTGGCCGATCGTGGTCTCATGCGAACTTTAGGAGAAACCGATACGACAGGCAAATTTCGCAGGCAAGGAGCGCAGTTGAAGATGATGGTTTTGCTCACCAGAGGAGAGGATTTAAAAAAAGGTTAGGTAGAGCTGATGTCCAAGGAGGTGACGACTTTGCCGGTGAAGATAGACGCATTTGGATATATATAAATAGAGTCAAGAGAGGTGCTGATTCTAACATGGTTTATGGGTTCATCAAGAGAAAGCCAGGATTTGAAAATATAAATATTTTGGTCAAAGAAATTCCATCCCATCCCAATCAACTGAAAAGGTTCCTTGTAATTGGCCCCATGGGAAAAAAAGGAAGAGATGTACGAGCCAAGTTTTTGGCCGCACAATGTTGGTATAAAGCGTTTTAATTTTGAACGACATAAAGAGTTTCTTGGGTCATTAAATTTTCAAACATAAATGTTCATATGAATTATTATAGTGATGTCTATGATAACTTAAATAAAGTTAGAATTTTGCATATTAACACTCAATATCTGAGAAATAAATTGTTACAAATAGAAGCGAATCAGTTCAAGTTTGATATTTTGTGTTTTTCCGAGCATTGGATGACATCACTTGAATTAAATCAAATTAAAATTCCAAATTACTCAATTTCAACACACTTTTCTCGTGTGTCTCATGCTCATGGGGGTGTGGCAATATTTACTTCAAATACTTTTACAAATAATTTATTTTCTAGGAATGATCTTAATTGTTTATCAGTAGAGATGGAATGTGAGGTTTGCGCAGTTCAATCTGATAAATTAAAACTAATAGTAATAACTGTCTATAGACCTTCGGGTGCAGATTTCAGAATTTTTCTTGATCAAATGAAACTGATTTTGGACATGGTATCTAAAACAAAGTATACTCTCATCATAAATGAAGATTTTAATGTCGATTTCAAAGGTAAAGGTGCTCAGGTTCAAAGTTTAATTGATCTAAATGGCTCATATGGCTTAAACTTTATTATAAACGAAAGTACAAGAGCAGAGGCGTGCCTTGATAATATTTTTACAAATCTGTATAACTGTGTTGGTTATGTGTTGGATCTAGGTTTTTCGGATCTCGTTGGTGTGGACTTGGTTTTATCCCTGCCAGGTGAAGAAATGGCATGCACAACTTGTAGACCTATCACCTTGCAGGGGCTCACACATTTCTGGCTGCTGGTGAGTGACATTAGTTGGGACTTCATAAATAATAATGACAATACTACTGAAGTTAAATTTGACATGTTTGTGCATTTTTTTAAAAACTGCTCTGATTTAGCTTTTCCTGAAAAACAATTTAGGAATAAAGTAAACAAACCAATTGTTAGCTGGTTTAACGGAAATCTCAAGGCAAAACGTGACACTCTAAATTTGTACAGGCATTTGGCACGATCACATAATTCGGATATCACTAAACTATTGGTCAAGAGATGTACAAAGCACTATCGAGCAGAAATAAAAAAAGCAAAAAAACAGGCAAATGATAGATATTTGCATGAACACAGCTTCAGTCCAAAGGCCATCTGGGATATGGTGAGAAGTTGTTCAAACTTGGCTAATAAAAAATCGACACATGCTGCTGATTTGGAGCCTTATCACGTAAATCGTTTCTTCGTGAACATTCCTCATAAACTGGTGGAGGGTTTGCCCGCTTGTAAATCAACTTCTGATGAGTTTATAACTTCATATGTAGATACTCATTTGCCTGCTCTGGAGGGGTTACAGTTTGGTTTTGGGGAAGTGTCTTTTATTGAAGTCAGAGACCTAATAACAAATCTTAAAAATAAAAGTAGTCGTGATTTCTTTGGTTTAAATAGTAAAATTTTAAAAAGCATCAAAAATATTATAGTTTTTCCTCTTACAAAACTGTTGAACATGTGTATCAGAGACTCTATATTTCCATCAGTACTGAAAATAGCCAGGGTGATACCCTTACACAAAAAAGGACCTGTTGACAAAATTGACAACTACAGGCCAATATCAATAGTTCCCATCATTTCCAAAATTTTTGAAAAGGCTTTAAAAAAAAGGATGAGTGGTTTCCTCGAGTCAAACTGTCTTCTCAACTCTTCCCAATTCGGTTTTAGGTCTTCTATGTCAACTACAATGGCCATAAATAAGCTCATTGAATTGATAAATGATGGATATAAAGATGGGGAATACATTGCAGCTCTGTTTTTTGATCTAAGTAAGACCTTTGATTGTGTCTCTTCCAAGCTGCTTGTCAGTAAATTTAAATATTATAAGTTTGATTTGAATAGTATAAGGTTCATTACTTCTTACTTAACAGATAGAAAACAAACTGTAGATATTAATGGTTGCTCATCAGAATTGCTAGATGTGGTATATGGTGTGCCTCAAGGCTCAGTGCTAGGGCCGTTGCTGTTTTTGGTCTACATAAATGATCTTTTAAGCTGCGATCCTGATGCTGACTTGGTTATTTTTGCTGATGACACAACTGCAATAAAAAAGGCAAAGGAATTACAAGCATTAAAAGCAGCCATGGAGGTGACGAAATCAAGGGTTACTGAATGGTTCACTGCAAATCAGCTGAACCTAAAACAATCTAAAACGGAATTACTTTATTTCTCCCTGCGCTCTCTATCAGATGTGGAATGTCCAGAATCAGTTAAATCTTTGGGTGTGCATGTTGACTCGAAATTGTTATGGAATGTGCATATTGACGAGTTTTGTAAGAATGTTGCCTCAGGTGTATATGCCCTTAGAAGATTAGTGAGTGTAGTATCTGAAAGAGTTGCTTTGTCGGCATACTACGCCTGTATTGAGTCGAGGCTCGCCTACGCTTTACTAGTTTGGGGCCATGCTTCAAACATCAATAGAGTATTTGGTCTACAGAGAAAAGCCATAAGAGCGATTGCTAAACTCCATTATCGAGCTGACTGTAAACAGAGTTTTGTAAATTTAAATATTTTAACAGTTCCCTGCCTCTATATATTTCAATGTCTTTGGTATGTAAAAACCAACCTGAACAAGTATGAGACACCCAGGAGCTTTCATGAACATCTTACTCGAAACAGAGATCATATATACATTTATTATCATAGAATACACAAAATAAAAACAGCTATATCATTTTACGCACCAAAAATGTTTAACCTATTGCCACCTTCCATTAAAATGTTACCAGTAAATGAATTTAAATCGAAAATAAAAAAATATCTCATAAGAAAATGTTTTTATTCTTATGAGGAATTTTATTCTAATAATTTCTCAGACATTTGAAATGATATAATAACACGTTACCATGTTTTTGACGAATGTAAACATTATTTATTAATGTATTTAACATGAATAAACTTTTCTTTCTTTCTTTCTTTCTTTCATGCCTTGGGTTAGTTTTTGTTCGTTGCGCACCTGTAGCGAGCGAAGCGACCGGAGGGCTATGCGTGAAATGTAATATTAGACATTCTAATGCAAACGCTACAAATGTAAACATTAAACAACGCACGTCAGGCTATCTGTAACCGTGTGTAAAACGTGTCCTTTCTAACGCCAGAATATAGGCAACCAATTCCAAATAAGTGGTTGCCTATATTCAGGCGTCACGCAGCCTAATGTGGCATTAGATTTTCATGCCGATGATGTTGGTATAGGATATATTTACACATCAGTGTCTCGAGTATTAGCAGACTCGCTAATTTTTTTACATGTTTATAAAGTGCAAACCTCAGTAATATTGTGCATCGGTATATAAATTCCTAAATCATATGCCTTTTCTTTTCTACCGAAGATCCAAAACTACACGTTCTTTAAAAACGCGAAGGCGAACCCACCAAATTATTTAGTGGTTGCCTACTTAAAGCTCCCTTCTTATCTTATCCTTGAAACCGCTGGCAGGGATATAACAATCTGAATAATAAAGAGTAGGTTGCAACAAGAATATTATATTAAAAAAATTAAATAATTTTCTAGGTTAGAACTTATGTCACATAAGTAATGTGCAGTATTCTTATGTCCATTTTTGGACACACTGTATAATATCAATGAAATGCCTCTTTCAACCAAGGCCGAACAACACGGGAAAATGCAGCTAAGTTCTGCCGATTTAAATAGTACAGCCAAATACATATTAAAAGTATAATAATTTAGTTCAGGATAAAGCACCATTTTTCAGTATTCACAGTTAAGTAGTATCTCAGTTTAAATCTATTGTTATTGAGTTTAAAGTAAATCAGTCAAGTCAAAGTATTAAGTTCTGGAACAGAAAAAAAAACAATGCAAAATAGCTTAGCTATTCTCATATTAGTCCAGTCACTTAAGATACAAACCTTATAAAGAAAGTAAAGGGTTATAGGTTGCAAAGTTATTCACCCGAAAATACAATACAATACAATACAAAGTGCCTTTATTCAGAGAAGAACATCTTATTACATTAAAATGGTGATAGAAGTAAAAAAGATCAATTATAAAACGCGTAATATTCGGAAAGGATATGATTAGTTGTAAGTTTAGTGCGAATTCGAACTATGAGTAAATAACGAAACTCGAAGGCGAATCCACCAAATTATTTAATTGTCGCCTTCTTAAAGTTCCCTCCTTGAAACCGCTCGCAAGGATATACCAATCTGAATAATAAAGAGTAGATTGCGACAAGAATATTATATTAAAAAAAATAATAATTTCCTGAATTTTCTGTTGTGCTGGTACTCACTCCATCTTCTTCTTTGAGTGCCTGGGTTCAGACGTTGGCTATCATCACGTTGACCATTCTGTGGAATCTATCTCTGTCTGCTGCTACTCTGAAGAGATGTAGATTTGTCCAGTGACTAATGTTGCGCAGCCAGGACAGTTTCTTTCGACCAATCCATCTCTTTCCCTCCAACTTGCCCTGTAGTCGAAGCAAGTGATATTTTGGACCTCTGATAATATGACCAAAGTACTCGGTTTTTCTCACTTTAATTGTTTTTAGAAGCTCTCTCTCTCCGCGTCAATCATCCCGAGCACATCCTCATTGGAAGTGTGTGTGGTCCAGGATATCTTCAGAATTCTGCGGTAACACCACAGTTCAAAAGCCTCAAGTTTATTAATGGTGGCAGCCTTCACGGTCCAGGTCTCGCAGGTGTAGAGCAATGTTGACCACACGTAGCACTTTAAGATCTTTTTTCGTAAGTGCATGGAGAGACTTCTATTGCACAGAACTGGTTTCCATGATATAAATGTTTTACGAGCTATTCCAATTCGAGTTAAGATTTCTTCATTTGAATCTCCCTCCGCATTCAACCAGCTACCAAGATATTTGAAGTGATCAACATGCTCCACCACCCTCCCATCCAGAAGCAGTTGTCCCGGGTCAACATCCACCTTTCCCACCGCCATCCATTTTGTTGATGTTAATTTTTAATCCTCTTCGACGACTTGATTCATTTACTGTGTCAACCAGAGTCTGGAGGTCTGAAATGCACCCTTGACGGACACCTCTCAGGATTTTGATCTCGTCGGATACGCTGTTGTGGACAGTGTGATTCTAGTAAAGGTTGGCTATAATTCTGAGGTAACTTTCTTCTAATCCTATTCCTTTGAGAGTATTGATCAGTTTTTCGTGTTTAACTTTATCAAAGACTTTCTCATAGTCGATGAAACATGCGTAAACGGTCACCGATATGTCCCGGCACCTTTGGATTAGAACCTGTATGCTGCATAATGCCTCCATTGTTCCGAAACCATTGCGAAAACCGGACTGAGAGCCATCCATCATCGTCTCGCACCTCGTAGATATTCTTTTGTGTATTATTTTCAGGAAGAGTTTCAGCACATGGCTCATCAAGCTAATAAGACGATAATCGCCGAAGTTCTTGGCCTTCGCTTTTTTGGGGAGCGGGACAAAAAGCACTCTGTCCGACACCGGAACAAACGCCTTTACTGATTTGCTGGTTTCCTTTTCTATTATGACACCTACACCATTGTAGTGTTGGTTGTTGTCGTTGCCCGAGTAGAATACTTGATGTTCATCTATTAGACATTGTCCCGAGTTTGGCCATCTCATTTCGCTGATCCCCAGTATCTCTATATTGAGTCGTTTCATCTCCTTGATATCATTATGTATTTTTCCCGCCTGAAACATGCTCCGCACGTTCCATGTAGCAATCTTCCTCATGACTGGCCCGGTGATTCTTAGCACCCTCTGGTCATTCAAGACCTGCCGGGGACTGAGGGCCGTGGCTTTTGGTTTTCCAGTCATGCTGATGATTATCCTGAGAAATTTAATGAGGTGGTTTCCCGTTGCCTTCCTCATCGCAGCCTTACATTCGGTTTGATCATATGTGATGGCCGCTTGTAAGTATCTGGTAACGAACCTTTAGGGCAGTCTACGATAGCTTCGTTCTAGGAATGAAGTAGCTGCTGCCCTGCTTCATGCTAGTTTTGCTCAGCCCCAGGTATTTCGTTTCCCCGGCGCCACCCATATCTGGGAGGCGTTCCCCTATCCGCCACCTGGAGGACTAGCAACCCCACACGGGCTATCGATCTTTATTTTTTTATTTAAAATTTCTTTGACCCACATGTCCAGCAATTTATCTGAGTTAGGCTATTGCTTTACATTAATTACCACCTGAAAGATGTGGCGACATTATTGATTAAAATGATGCCACAATCACAGAAAATTCGTATTCATTACTCTCATATTAGTCCAGTTATTTAAGGTACAAGGCTTATAAAAAAAATAAAGGGTTATAGGTTACAAAGTGATTGAATTAATATCTCTTTGAACTGTAGATAAACTATGTTCGTCTCCACGTTCCATATTGGTAATGCCATTTCTTACTTCACGATTCTTGTACAAATGTATAAAATGCAAACCTCAATAATATTGTACGTCTGTATATAAATTAGTAAATCATATGCCTCTCCTTTTCGAGCAAAGATGCAAAATTACACTTTCTTTAAAAACGCGAAGGCGAACCCACAAGTTATTTAATGGTTGCCTATACTTAAAGCCCTTATCCTTGAAACCGCTCGCAAGGATATATCACAAATTGAATAATAAAAAGTAGGTTGCGACAGGAATATTATATCAAAAAGCTGAAAGATGGATATGAAAGGTTTTGTTTCTGCGCTATGACGACGACTTCGCCTTATTCACGAATTATTTATTTACGATTGTTGGTAAAATTTTGACCCAGATATAGTTTCACGATTGATATACTGTTACGCCGATCGGCGTAAATATCTTTTGCACCGTTAAATATTTCATTACAGAAGTAGATCGATGTTATCTTGTAATTTCGTTACTTCTTGTCTATCGAACTAAACTCCAACAGTCGGATACCGCAAATAACAGGTAGTTTAGCTACTACCCAAACTTCGGTAAGGATGCCAAACGAGGAAGAAAACTGTTTAAATTTGCAAGGGCATAAGCAGCAATATCTCTGTGATATTAATGGCTCTTAAGCTCCGAATATATTAATTTTAAATTTAATTAACCTTCTACTAATTTAAATTAATAGAAGATAAAAGTTACTTGTCCAAGGGTAACATTTAACATTTCAACAGTTCTATTTTAAGACAAAATTTTGATAAAATCTCGTTCACATTTCATGATTTTTCTCTTTGGAAAGTTTTGTGGCCATTCATTCATTCGCCCCGATAAAAAAAAATTCACAGTCCTTCACAAAGATGCAACCGGGGGGACATTGAAAATGCCGAAGCAGAATGCAACGCTTATTAAATTTGAGATCTGAGAAAACTCAAAATTGTGTGGAAATATATAGTTGATAGAAGTTTGGGTGAAATCAGGATAGATTACGTAAGTTTACTTTACCAAAATATACCAAATAAATAAATATATATTACTTCAAGTCTCGCTCTTTTTTACAATTTAAAACGTTATAAGTGTGGTTGTAAAAAGCAAAAGACCATTTGCATTCGATTCGTCTCACATTCCTCGATCTAACGATATGAAACACGACTAGTCTGTCGTGAGAAATTAAAAATCTCCTTCACCCACCCTTAACACAATCTAATGTAAAAAATGACTTTCAGCCGATTACGCAAGTCTAGTTTACCAAAATGTACCACATAAATGCATATTACTTCAAGTTTCGTTCGTTTTTACTATTTATAACAATAGTGGTGGTTGTAAAAACTGCAATCGATTCTCCTCTCATTCCCCGATCTAACGCGGTTAGTTTCACTTATTTTAGTCATTTGAGTGGGTTCCAATATGTTATAACCAATTTTAATAAATTTGGTTAGTTTTGGTTAGTCGTCTAATATTTTCGGTTAGTTTCGCTTAGTAGCAACTTTTTTTACTTATTTTAGCCAGTTCGTAACGTTATAAACAATTTTAATAGATTTGTTTACTTTTGGTTAGTCGTCCAATCAACTTTCTGATAGTTTCCCTTAGTGTGAGTCTTAACTTCTTTTAGTCATTTGAACCGGTTCCGATACGTTTTATTTAATTTTAATGGATTTGGTTAGTTTGGGTTAGTCGTTCAATCAACTTTCGGTTAGTTTCACTTAGTATCAGCTTATTTTAGTCATTTGAACCGGTTACGATACGTTATAATCAATTTTAATAGTTTAGATTATTTTTGGTTAGTCGTCGAATCAAGTTTCGGTTAGTTTACCTTAGTCTTAACTTATTTTAGTCATTTGAACCAGTTCCGATACGTTATAATCAATTTTAATGGATTTGGTTAGTTTTGGTTAGTTGTTCAATTAACTTTCAGTTAGTTTCACTTAGTCTGAAATTATTTTAGTCATTTGAGTTGGTTCCGATACGTTATAATGAATTTTAATAGATTTGGTTAGTTTTGGTTAGTCGTCTAATCAACTTTCGGTTCATTTCACTTATTATCAACTTATTTTAGTCATTTGAACCGGTTACGATTCGTTAAAATCAATTTTATTGGATTAGGTTATTTTTGGATAGTCGTCGAATCACCTTTCGGTTAGTTTTACTTAGTCTCAACTTATTTTAGTTATTTGAGCCGGTTCGAATACGTTAAAATCAATTTTAGTAGATTTGGTTAGTTTTGGTTAGTCGTCTAATCAACTTTCGGTTAGTTCCGCTTAGTCTCAACTTATTTTATTTATTTGAGCCGGTTCCGATACGTTATACTCAATTTTCATAGATTTGATTAGTTCTGGTTAGTCTTTCAATCAACTTTCGGTTAGTCTCCCATAGTCTAAACTTATTTTAGTCATTTGAACCGGTTCCGATACGTTAGAATCAATTTTAATGGATTTGGTTAGTTTTGGTTAGTCGTCAATCAACTTCAGGTTAGTTTCACTTAGTCTCAAATTATTTTACTTATTTGAGCCGGTTCCGATATGTTGTAACCAATTTCAATAGATTTGGTTAGTCGTCCAATCAACTTTCGATTAGTTTCACTTAGTCTCAACTTATTTTATTTATTTAAGCCGGTTCCGATATGCTATAATCAATTTTAATATATTTGTTAGATTTGGTTAATCGTCCAATTACCTTTCGGTTAGTTTCACTTAGTCTCAACTTATTTTAGTCATCTGAACCGGTTCCGACGCGTTATAATTAATTTTAATAGATTTGGTTAATTTTGGTTAGTCGTCCAATCAAGTTTCGGTTAGTTTCACTCAATCTCAACTTACTTTAGTAATATGAACGGTTTCCGATCCGTTATAAACAATTTTAATAGATTAAGTTAGTTTTGGCTAGTCGTCAATTCAAGTTTCGGTTAGTTTCACTTAATATCAACTTATTCTAGTCATTTGAACCGATTTACGATACGTTATAATCAATTTTAATAGATTTGGTTAGTCTTGGTTAATCGTCTAATCAACTTTCGGGTAGTTTCACTTAGCCTCAGCTTATTTTAGTCATTTGAGTCAGTTGCGATACGTTATAATCAATTTTAATAAATTTGGTTAGTATTGGATAATCGTCGAATCAACTCCTAGTTAGTTTCACTTAGTCTCAACTTATTTTACTTATCTGAGTCGGTTCCGATACGTTATAATCAATTTTAATAGACTTGGTTAGTTCTGTTTAGTCGTCTAATCAACTTTCGGTTAGTTTCACTTAGTCTCAACTTATTTCACTTATTTGAGCTGGTTCTGATACGTTATAATCAATTTTAATAGATTTGGTTAATTTTGAATAGTCGTCTAATCAACTTGCGGTTAGTTTCCCCTTCCTAGATCTGTAGTTAGTTTCACTTAGTCTCAACCTATTTTAGTCATTTGAGTCGGTTCCGATACGTTATAATCAAGTTTAATAAATTTGGTTAGTTTTGGTTAGTTGTCTAATCAACTTCCGGTTAGTTTCACTTAGTCTCAAGTTATTTTACTTACTTGAGCCGGTTCCGATACGTTATAATGAATTTTAATAGATTTCGTTAGTTTTGGTTAGTCGTCTAATCAACTTTCGGTTAGTTTCACTTATTCTCAACTTATTTTAGTCATTTGAACTGGTTCCGATACGTTCTAATCAATTTTAATAGATTTGGTTAGTTTTGGTTAGTCGTCCAATCAACTTTCGGTTATTTTCACTTAGTCTTAATTTATTTTACTTATTTGAGCGGGTTCCGATACGTTATAATCAGTTATGCATAAACCGTGTCGTGACGTTCACTAAAATTTTCCGTGTCGTGATGCGACCTTGGAAACTCACTGTCAAGAAACCAAAGTATTCATCTGAACCGGCTCCGATACGTTATAGTTAAATATAATGTTTCTGGTTAGTTTTCGTTAGTCGCCAATATTCGGTTCGTTTTGGTTAGTTTTAACTTACTTTGTTTTTGTGCTTTTGGTTACTTTTGATTAGTTTTGGTTAGTCATTCAATCAACTTTCCGATATGTTATAACCAATTTTAATGTTTTGGCTAATTTTGGTTAGTCGCCAAAATTCGGTTAATTTGGGTTATTTTTGACTTCGATTAATTTGGGTTATTTTTGACTTACTATAATATTTTTAACCTGTTTCGATACGTTTTAGCCATATTTAGTGCTTTTGGTTTTATTGGGTTAGGTTGGGTTAGATAGTCGTCGTGGGTAGTCGTTCAATCAATATTCAGTTAATTTGAGTTAGTTTTAATTTTAGTCTTTTCAATCGGCGCCGATACGTTATAATCGAATTTAATGTTTTTGGGTAGTTTTGGTTATTACCCTGGAATTGATTGCCTTTGGCTCCACAAATGATTAAATTTGGTTTGAAATGTTATAGAGCCACTTCGGCCCAGGCTCAAGGATGTAAACTGCACAAGTGCAAGTTTAGTGACCCTAATGAAATGTGTACCTAATTTCTTCGATTCGATATCTAGTCGGATATCGTTTTCGTTTTTGCTTTTCTTGAAAACGATATCCGACTAGATATCGAATCGAAGAAATTAGGTACACATTTCATTAGGGTCACTAAACTTGCACTTGTGCAGTTTACATCCTTGAGCCTGGGCCGAAGTGGCTCTATAACATTTCAAACCAAATTTAATCATTTGTGGAGCCAAAGGCAATCAATTCCAGGGTAAGAATGAATCCTCCACAACAATATAGAACATATTTAGTTTTGGTTAGTCGCCAAAATTCGGTTCGTTTTGGTTAGTTTTAACTTACTTTAATATTTTTAATCTGTTCCGATACGTTTTAGCCTTTTTTGGAGCTTTTGGTTACATTCGGTTAGTCGTTGAATCAACTTTCGGTTAGTTTCAGTTAGTTCCAATTTATTTTAGTAATTTGAACTGGATTCGATAGGTTATAACCAATTTTAATTTTTATGGTTAGTTTTGGTTATTCGCCAAATTTCGGTTACTTTGAGTTAGTTTTAACTTACTTTTATTTTTTGAATTTGTTCCGATTCATTTTAACCCTTTTTGGGCTTTTGATTACTTTTAGTCCATTTGGGTTAGTTTGGGTTAGTCGTTCAATCAACTTTCAGTTAGTTTCAGTTAGCTTTAATTTATTTTTGTCATTTGAACCGATTCCGTCCTCAGAAACAGACTAACACGATCTCTCACGTATATTACGCGATGTGCCAAATGTAGCATGCACTTTTTCGTGATTTGATACCCCATAATAGGAAAACAGAAACATTTTCAATGTTAAAAGCGTGTATGCTTAACGACAGAATTGAATACTTCATTAATTCAAGATTAATAAATATTATGAAATAAAGTTATTTTTTTGTGGTCTATGTTGTCACAATTTTGATGTTTCGAGTAAGATCTGGATAACAGATCTCGTACACTTAAGATAATATTTTCCAACTGTAGGATTGCTAAGGATGTACAAAGGGCAGTACTTATAAAGTTAGAAGTGACCTTACCCTGACGCAAAGGAAGCATATAAGGAAGGTGATTGATGAGCTTAATAAACGTAAGGAAGAAGGGGAGGGTAACTTAATAATTAAATATAAAAATGATGTTCCCAATGGAACCAATTCTGGAAACCAGAGAAAAAACATCAACTAGCCCCATTGCAAGTTTTTTGTTTTAATGCTGGTGGTCGAAGAACAAAAATTAAAGAACTGCGCCATGCTATTTTGGGTTCTAATTATGATGTCTTGATATTCGTGGAGAGCTGGCTCTCTGATGATTTTTCTGATGCTGAATTGGCTGTGCAATCTTTTGACCTGTTTCGGTGTGATAGATCCTGTGTTACGAGCAATAAATCCCGTAGAGGAGGTGTATTAATTTATATTAGAGATTGTATTAGTGCTAAGAAACTTGGACTGGAATATGGCTCAATTGAACAATTATTTTTACTATGTAGAGTGGGTAGCAGTAGCTTCATAATTGGCGGGGTATACATTCCCCCGGTTCAGGAACTGATTCCTATGAATAACACTGCCAGTCAGTTGACATTCTGAGGCAGCAATATACAAATTATAATTTTTATATTTTTGGTGATTTTAATGTTCCTGATGCTCTCTGGAGGAATGATGACTCTGGCGTGATTCTTAGATGCCCTCTTAACTCAAATGGGTTAATTTTGGGTCAATTTTATGCCTATCTAAATTTTTTTCAGAAGGTTTCAATACCAAATGATAGGCTCGTTTATTTGGATCTTATTTTTACCACTGGGAATGATCTGTTGGTAGCTGAGGCTTGTTGACTATATTTTTGGTAAATCGCAGAATCACAAGACATGTAACTTTTCAATTGACCTGGACTCACATTCCAGGCTAAATCTTTAGAATATGTAGAATTTTTTTATGGCTTTAAAAGTGGTGATTATTTTGGCATTAACAGTTATTTATGTGGAATCAGGTTTTGAATTCAATTCACATCGATGAAGCTGTTTCAGTGTTCTATCATATAGTAAATATGGCCATAGCTTTGTTTGTTCCCCTTAAAAGATACAAAACCTCACATTTTCCCAGTTGGTTCTCAGCTGAGTTAAGACATTTGGTTCAGCAAAAGAAAATTGCCCACAAAAGTTATAAATGCAGTCAAACTGCAGTTGACTATGAGTTATTTTCAGGTCTAAGAGCTAGATGTAGGGCCCTAACAGATGTTTGTTATCAACATTATATCTCAAATTTGGACCAACTACTTTTTACTAATCCTAAGAGTTTTTGGTGTAAGTTTAATGCTAAAAGAGCAATAAATAAAATTCCCAATTTAATGTTCCATGATAATCAAGAATTTGTAGGTTGTGAGGAGATTGTAGAAGGTTTTGCCCAGTTTTTTGAAACCGTATATAATGAAGATAAGATTGTTGATAGCATGACTCTTCACCAGACCACTGAGAATATGACCATTCCTAATTTCCAGCTATCAGTAGAATTGATTTTTGACAAAATCTCCCATTTACCACCTAAGGTCAGTTCAGGTCCTAACGGTGTGCCGAACTATGTTTTAAAGAACTGTGTTTGTACCCTTTCCTACCCTCTTTTTATTTTGTTCAGAAGATCTTTGGATTAGGCAGTAATTCCATCCCAATGGAAACATAGCCTTGTAATACCGATATTTAAATCAGAAGATAATAACAAAGTAGGTAATTACAGAAGCGTGTGTATACAGTCTGCCATTCCAAAACTTCTTGACAGCCTTATTTATGACCAGATTTATTATTTCAGTAAGGAATTGTTATTGAGTGAGCAACATGGTTTTAGTCTTAGTAAGTCTACTGTGACTAGCTTGTTGGTGTTTCATGACACTCTCTTGAATGTTTTGGAGAGGGGTCAACAGGTGGATGTTATTTACACGGACTTCTGCAAGGCATTTGACGCTATCTTGCGGGAAAAATTTAAGCTTTTTGGCTTTTCTGATTGTATGGTGTCTTGGTTTGCAAGCTTCCTCTCTGATAGATCTCAACAGGTACGTAGGTGGTGCCAGATCACGGTGTTTCAGTGCGCCCTCTGGTGTACCTCAAGGGGGTCATTGTTCACCTTTACTGTTCCTTATTTTCATAAATGACATTTCAGTGTGTTTCAAGAACAGTAAATTTTTGCTGTTTGCCGACGATTTGAAGTTTTATAGAGTAATTAGTTCGGATGTAGATATGATTCTATTGCAAGAAGACTTAAATAGGCTAAGTGAGTGGTGTGTCAATAATGGTTTATCTTTGAATGTGGGTAAATGCAATTACATTAATTTCTACAAGGGAAATTAAAGGCTACAATCTTCTTACTGTATAAAGAATACTAACCTTAAGTATAATAGTGTTGTAAGAGATCTGGGCATTCATTTTGATGAACAATTATTAAGCTTCAATACTCATATAAACAATATTATAATTAAATCTTCAAAAGTCCTTGGTTTTATTTTACGTAATTATAGGGAGCTGTCTGTGGAAACCTAGAGAAGATTGTACATGTCACTCGTCTCTCTGTTGGATTATGGATCAGTGGTCTGGTCTCCCTATTATATGAACAACTGTTTAGCTCTGAAAAGGGTGCAGAATAAATGTATTCGTTTTTGTCTTTTCAAACTTAATATGAGAATTCCTGAGGACCATATGTATGAGGATGCAATGAGTGTATTAAGTATGAAGAGTTTACGTCAAAGGCGTATACTTAGCGATCTGTTGTTTGTATATAAGCTCTTGAATGGCCCTGTGGTTTGTCCCGAACTTATCAGTAAAATTTCATTTAATGTTCCATCTCGTAATCTAAGAGTAAACCGATTGTTTACTTTACCTCATCACAACACCAACTATGCTATGCACTCACCTATTGAGAGAACATTGAGACTGATAGATTCTAAGGGCATTGACATTTTGGGCATTTCCTTATCTCGCTTTACGGAACATATCAAGGAAATAATTTAATCTTTTTTTTTTATTTTTTTTTGTGTAAATGGCATTATTTTTGTTATTGTTACAGGATAGCTTTAACTTATATCTGTTGATGGTTAGGTATTATTTATATATATTTTTTTCTTAAAATTGTTATTATTTTGTAATGGGATTAATCCCGTATATCAATAAATAATAATAATAATAATAATAATAAAATTTTACTCCGAAATCTACCATAGAGCTGCCTATCGCTTCAAAAGTATCAAAGTGTCCGATCGTGACCTATTTTTCCATCTTCAAATCGTTTAAAATGTGATTTCACGTAAATAAATCTAAAAAAAAATGTTTTTTATAAAAAGTGACAGCAATTTGAAAATGGTACTAAAAATTGCTTTTGCCAATCCATTTGTTGACAAAAATAATCTTCTCAATAAAATACAACACGGTCAAGCGATCAGAGCCACGGGCAAAAGCAAGTCCTTAATAATACTTCTGTTAAATTAACATAAAAGTCCTTGACATATAAAATATTATGTAACAAGTTGTCTAAGATTCGTTTTAATTATTCTAACTAATGCAGTGTAAAATTGATATTCAGCGGGAATCCTTAAACATGATTGCTATTATTTCCTGCTGCAGATAATGAAAATGCCGGACGTCGGCAATAATTTTAATTCATTAAATAAATTATAATCAAGTAAAACCGGGGGGCAGGTGACCTCTTTAACAATTAAGGCTCCCAAGTTATTAATTTTGTTAAATTAATTAATCTTCTATTAATTTAAATCAGTAGAAGATACATTTATTTCTTCAAGGCTTACACTTTTCAACACTTTTCTATTTTAAGACAAAATTAAAGTATTTTTTGCGTTCTATCTTTTGAAATCATAATCCTGACCCATTTTCCCTTATTCAGATAATTTTAAATGAGATTTCAGGTAAGTAAATCTAGGGGAACGAAGGTAATTGAAAACACTTACGGGAATCAGATTATAACTCTAAAATTAATGACTTAAGAGTATTACGAGTTAAAGTAAATCGAAAAGGAATGGATAAGGGAAGAAAACAATAGCAAAAAAGTTTTTTAAGTATACCGCAAAGCTTAAAAAAAAATTCCGGAAAGTGGTAGTCAATGTCGAGCACAACAAAGAAAAGATCCTTGTAAATGAAAGCAGGTTTCATTTCCACTGCATAACTGGCGTACCCAGCCTCCACATGACACACAACGATACTAAATTTCCCTTTTCCTGAATTATCCGCAAATTATGCAAGATTCTCCTTCATTTTCATGTAAATCCATATCTTGGGGGGTTTAATAAAATATGAGTCTATTATTGTTCAAAAACGCGACATCAGCTGTCTCTACCTCAAATTGGAAACACGGAATCAATCCAAAAGAAAGTTTATATAGATCATTTACGAGCTAAATGGGCACTGCTAACGTACGTATATCCGAAGAAA
>MU182360.1:47467-66766 GCA_016904865.1 Pissodes strobi | reverse complement strand
GTTTATATGGATAATTTACGAGCTAAATGGGTACTGCTAACGTACGTATATCCGAAGAAATATATTTCCAATCCATTATGTTTATTAAATTGCGATTATGTCAAATTTGAGTGTATTATTTTTCAAAAACGCGACATCAGCTGTCTCTCCCTCAAACTGAAAACACGGAATGAATCGAAATGGAAGTTTATAGGGCTAATTTACGAGCTAAATGGGTAGTGCTAACGCACGTAGTTCGAGATTGCCGGAAATGTATCTCGACGTTGCTTAAGATCATAGAAATATACCATCATTAATATTTGATAAAAGGGATTGTGCCGTGGAAAAGCCAATAACGCAACGATCCTAAGGGTCTGGGTGCAATATTTATTTACTAAGTATCAATTAAACTTACCTTAATTTAGCACGCATCGTTTTAATTGCGCAGTACGTGAAAAGTCACACCAACTAGATAGCCCATGGAAGCCAATAGAGGGCACTAGGGCTGTTTGGAATTGCCGTCTGTTCGTGATTACCCATCGCTCCCCTATTTATTTACCACTAAAACTATATGCATCGATATGGTTAAAGTAAAATAAAATCGAAATGTGCCATAAAATCTACCACAAACTGCCTCTAATCACCAAAATATGTCCACAATTGCGCCGATCCTGACCCCTGATTTCGAGCAATTAAATGTATAAATCTACACATATTTCAACTTAAAGTTATGTCAAAATATTGGCAGATTTTATATTCCTTCAATTTTTCCATAATGCATTAAAAGCAAAGCTCTCCATTCAGATTCCTAAAACTGCCGAAATATTCAAAATTCTTGAAAAAATTTGCCATTTTCTAACTAACCTGATAGAGTAGATGACGAAAAACTCATTACTATTTTACTAATTGATCTAGACTCCCGGTTTTTCATATGATAAACATACGCATATGAAATTATGGAAATTATTAAATGTAAAAATAGTTTAAATAGAGATAGAGGGCCTATTCCCTATAGTCCACTGTATTGGTTGATCGAGCGTTACTAGTGGGATTCCAGGATTGGTCGTTTTTAATTCCGCTTGATTAATCAAACAGTTAGGTAGATTTTAATTTTAGTTTTAATCATCTCCTGATGATGCTAACATGGTTAGCGAAACGCGCGTCGAGTGCAAAAATTCTGTTTCGGTATTGTGGATAAAATTCTGTTTTAGTTAAATGAAGAAGTTCACACCCAACACTTCAAAACAGTAAATGATTGAACTCAAATTTGACCTTAGAAATATATTTGGAATTGTTCGAAGTTACCATTGAGCAAACGCTAATTAATATTATTGACCCTAAGCTCATGCACCAGATAGCTTGATTATCAAAGATTACCTGATCGATGGACTGGGAGAAGAGGCGGTGCTATTGAATGGCCTGTACGATCGCTAGATTTATCCCTATTAGATTTTTTTTGTAAGGTTATTCAATGGTATTTAAGCAACTCGACCTGATTCCTTAGAGGCACTTATATTTAGATAATACCAAAAACACGTAAGCAGTTAACGTATATTTTATTTTCGTCACTCCTCACCCTGTATAAATCGCATGCAAGGCAATGCCGAGGTTCGAATAAGTTGAAAAGCACATTGCACTTTTACATAAATGCAGTAAAACAGAAACGATATCCTGCCATGGTATTACGATAAATTGCGGCAATTTTTTCGTTGCACAACGACGTCGACGATAATTTTATTTCAGTAGACAATAAAATTGTGCATTACTTCAGTGCTAATTCCGTTTATGAGAAAACTTAATTGTCTGTAAACGAATTATTGCTGTAATATATTAAAAATCTTGCGCTGTTGGTTAATGACATATTACAATGGGATTTTATCACAGCGTGATAGGGCTGGAATATGTTCATGTTATATTTAAACTATTTACTATCTATTAGCTTTTTGTTGACAATAATGTCTAAAAAAAATTGAGAAAATCTATCCATTATATTATGTAAACTGGTTGGTGGTACCTTTATTAGATTTTTTGTTATTATCTGTACTGTAATTTTGAGACGAACTTCAAGAGTTTAAATTGATAAAACTGTGTGGAATATAAGAGCAATTATTTGACCTAAAATTAACTATATTCACGCAACACACTCAGAAGAGGCATTTCACTTCTTTTCAATGCTATTTATTCGAGCTATTATTTGTATCATATTTATAATGAGAAATGTATAAAAAGTATCATTATAAAAGTGAAAATAATTCATATCTAACTGTACTTTTACTATGATAATTATATGTCGCGAAGAGTCCGAAACATGTGTGTGTTGTGTATCAAGTGCCGTTTCATATGGGACGTAACGCTTAAGCAATAATTGTTAATAAGAAAGTAGCTTCGAATAATTTTCGCGGTCCAAGATTAACCAAAATCAGTATAGATGGTTGCACAATGTGAAAGTTCCTATAGATTTGCGACGTATTTGTACATGCTATAGATTTGTATTACTCTCTTAAAATGAAATGGAATATTTATTTTTGAAAATGTAGAAGGTATTTCTGAAAAAAAATTGAAAATGTTGTGATGCACCGGATTTCCGATGAATTTGATGTCGAAAAATTGAGAAAATCCTAATCTTTATTAAGGTATCTTGGCGATTGCCTTGAATATATTATAATATTTTCTTTCAATTTATAAATAAATAATGCGTATAGTGTTAGAATGAATGGCACTTTGTTAAATTTTTAATTTATTTTTATATCTGGGGAGTACGATACAATATTATGAAAAATTATACATATACATTTTTCTTAATTATCTTCTTTCTTTTCGGCAATTTAAAAGCATTTATGAAACTAATTGATAATTGGGTTAATTACAAACATCTTAGAAATGTAACATTAAGGGCGGTAAGAAGAGAGAAAAAAAGATGCGCACAGACAAATGCTCGTAAAACTGGGCGACTATATAATATACTCAAGTAAAAATAGGTCATTACGAAAAGCACTTGCTGACCCAAAAATATAAACAATTTTACAGTTACATTTTTAAACTGGGAAAAGTGGGAAAGCTGTTTCAAATTGATCTGAATGCCTCATGTAAACATACTAAATATCATTAGCTTTTTACTTTAGAGAGCGTGGAAAACAAATGAAATCTTCCTTTCTTTCTCTCTCGCACCTATAGGGAAGTTAACGTTACTACGTTTCCATGAAATATTCGAACCGTTGCGTTTTAAATACAGTCTGTTCAGACTTCAGAGGGAGTTTAATACGATATTAGCTTAATATTTACTTAAATGCTTCGTTGCAATCGGTTAAGACCGAATTTAATCTCATATGAGCTAAATCTTTAATTCAAAATCAGTGGGAAGCAAATAAAATAAGGTAATGTTGGGTAATAGCACCGAACAGTATTTTAAGTCCACGACTTTGAACAAACTGTCAATAAACATTTCTTGGTTATAAATAAGAAATATAAACATGTAAAAAGCAGAACGCAAATCTTTACAACAAAAAACAATAAAACCTATAATATAGCCTTATTACCAACATGGGCAGATAATAAGATGAAAAACCCAGGCAGATAATAATAAGGCCGAAAAAAGATACTTAGTTCAAGTCATGGCAAATTAAAAAAATATGTTTTTATTGAACGAAAAATGTTTAAGGCATGCATTCAGGGCAAATGAAAATTTCTTCGTCTTCAGCGTTGAGACCTACTCACTCCTCATGTATCCAGGCGCTACATGATGCACATGATCTCATATCAGCTACGTAGTCCTCATTGCAAACCGTATACAATCATACTTCACTACTAGTGCGTGGTAAATCAGAAGATTTCCTGGACGAACTAGTGCCCTTTTTCTCGGAATTGTAATCTTCAAATACTTGCCTCTTCACTTCCTGGACACGAACATTAAATTCCTTTCTGCGTTTTGTCGTTACCATTTTCATTATTGCGTGTTTCTTTTTTCTTCAAAACAGCCAACGGAATATCATCCTCTGAGACCTATCGGTTTTGATTAACAGTAACATTTTCTGTGCCGTTTATTTCCACATAGTCAATTTGGGGGCGATGGAAAGGCAGACTTGGTGCAAATGCGTGTTCAGGAATTTATAGTAATGAAACACCTTGTATATCATGCAAATTTAATCCAAAAGGAATCATGAAGAGCGTAACAGAGCGCTTTCGGCCGTAGCCATCATCAGTGTTACCTGAAAGTAAGTAAAAGAACCCCTTGTCAGTGGTGAGTCAAAGAATGTTGTTGAATTGAGACATTGGTTATTTTTGGTAAAAAAAATTTATGAGATGAATACTGTTGCGCTCAGTTACAAATTTATTGGGATTAAAACAATTTTTTTATTACAAAAAGGGGGGGATTAACTAAAGTAATTAATTAAGAATGAAGGTTTTTGTGTCATTTTTATACGTGAAAAAGAAAATGGTGGATCTCGGAGTGGAGTTGTCGTGCAACTCTTGCGAGTGCACCTACATAGGTAGGACATGTAGACCATTGAAAGTCCGTATCAACGAACATTTGAACAGAAACAATTCTGCTTTCGGAGAATTTGCGCAATCATAACCACAACTTCAGTCCTCATTCCGATTCAAAAATTTTGCATAACATTTCATCAAAAAACTTCAATAGGCTGGATTTCATGGAGGACATCGAGATCCACAGCGAGCTGCGCACAAACAACCATTGCCTCAACACTCAGGTCAATCTCAACAGATCTTACATTCCATTACACAGAAGGCTTCTCGACTGAATTGACTGTTGCCCATACACTTGAAGGTTGGGGGGGGGGGGGTGGGGGGGGCGCTTGATCAAGCGTTTTCTAGTTCAAATAATTTCTCCTGTTTTCTACTTCAGCAATGTAATTTTATTTTATTTTATTTTACTTTTATCTTTCATCTGTCTTCCTCTTTCTCTATCTTTCAAGTTGATTTAGCTTAGGCTAATTTCATCCCTTCTTAAGCTAGTCCTCTAGGAGTTGAGTTAACTTGGGTTATTGTCATCTCCTTTCTTTTCTGTTCTATCCGTCGAGTTGAGCTAGCCTAGGCTAATCTCATCTCTAAGTTAGTCCTCTATTTTCACTTGATCAAGCATTTTCTTCCAAACCAACTTGCAAGCCATCACAAACAGTCAACCGAATTTTCAAATATTCAATTGCAATTTAGCCATTCAATGCGTATTATGGCATTTCTTTTGTCTCATCTGGCATAGTAGCAACTCCTTTTGTATTTTAGGTTAATTTCAGACCACTGCAGTAACTTTATCTGATTTTATCTTTCAACTTAATACTTGTCTTTTTAAAACTTAAAATTTAAAATTACCGCCGTTTTTCGGCATATAAGCGTCATCAGTCTGCTTGTCAAGACTGTCAATAGTGACAGTCGACACATTCAATGTGTCATCCAAAAGCACGGGTCTTTGTACCATGCTTTTGTTGTTAATTTCATATATTTTAATTTTTATTTTAATCTAAATTATGTGAACCATTTCTCATAATGTGACGCACAATGTCAACCATTGTCGATTTTTGTTGTGTTTGATCCATTGATATGTCCTTTGTCTACTGACAAGTAAGTAAAAGAGGTCAACCATTTTCTTTTTCACGTATAAAAATGACACAAAAACCTTCATTCTTAATTAATTACTTTAGTTAATCCCCCCCTTTTTGTAATAAAAAAATTGTTTTAATCCCAATAAATTTATAACTGAGCGCAACAGTATTCATCTCATAAAATTTTTTTGCCAAAAATAACCAATGTCTCAATTCAACAACATTCTTTGACTCACCACTGACAAGGGGTTCTTTTACTTACTTTCAGGTAACACTGATGATGGCTACGGCCGAAAGCGCTCTGTTACGCTCTTCATGATTCCTTTTGGATAAAAATTTGCATGATATACAAGGTGTTTCATTACTATGTTTCGTACATGCACACAGCCTTTACCCTTCATTTAATGTTCAGGAATTGCAGACCTGTTAAAAGGGTAAATGCCTGTTTATGTAAAGCCATTTGATATGTTGCTAATTGTCATGCATTTACCCCAAACTGAGGTGAAAACATCAGCAAACCTTTCTTTATTTAACCTCCTATCAGGATGTTGATCCCAATCATCCAGAAGTTATTGATCCCAATGGAACTCAAAGGAACGGAAGACTGATTTGTCCACTGGCTGCAATACCTTACTATTCAGCATTATCGGCAATGGACGCATCTAGGTGGCTGGAGGCACCATCAAAAATTAAAATTGTTGGAGGTGCAGACATAAACTTGGTAAAATGTTCCAACCATTTCGAAAATATATCGGCAATCATGCTGGCTTTTGGCGTCATTTGAACAGCCGAACCTGCTGGTAGTCCATCACAATAGGTAGGTCTCAGTCGCTGTCCTTTCAACAAAATCATTGGCGGTATGACGTGTCCAAGCGCGTTAGCACTCGCAACAACAGTTACGTTCTCAGCATGTTCCATTGCGACTAAATGTATCCTTTTACTTCCCTTTTTAGCTGGTGATGCAACGTGAGCCTGCAGCCCTTCTCATCCATATTATATTTTTTAGGACTATGTTGCAGATTAGTTTGATCTAATAAGCTTTCTAACTTATTAAAATAATCCCCGACAATAAAAGGATTAAGCTTGTGAGCTCGGGCAGGATTCATTTGTTGTGCTTTCCTTTGGGTTATATTAGGGTGCCGTTTTAAGAGTGATCGGTACCATTCCTTACCAGCTAATTGCTGTTGTTCTCTATTAAATTTATGAGTAACACCAAGTCGTTCACAGAATTTGAAAACAGTACGACGTAAAACTTTTGAAGTGAGTAAGAATCCTTTCTCAGCAAATCTTATGATCTTTTCCTCCAAGTCCTTTTTTTGTTAGTCGTTCAAAATAGGAGTTTTCCCACCGACCTCCATTATAAGGTCGGTGAGTTTTCCCCTGTTTTCGCTTTGTTGAGCCCGTTTTGAGATGATTTCTATAAGTGTCCGCCGAGGGATGCCAGAATGCTGTTCCACCGATTCTTGAAAACGACCCTCTCTGAATAGTTGTAGAGCTTCTTCCATCATTTCGTCAGTCCAATTTGCTCTAATGCCGCGATTTTTTCCCCATATCTTCAAAATAAGAAAAAAATAATAATTTAGTGGCTGGCGTTAATACCTGACATGTGTATGTATGGTAAACTATTACTAAGGCAAGTAATAAGGCCGTGGCCTTATTACATGCCTGGGGACATTTTGGTTTTTCGAGTTAGCCCTTTGAATTAATCGACGAAAATGCCTTTATAATCTATCATATTGCAACACGTTTTTCTGATTGGAGTTAAGAAGGAAAGTAAAGATTTTTTTTTATTATTTTTTTTTTAATTAGAAAGGAACCCAGCCCCGGAGAGATGTATTGCAAGCCCGACCCTTGTCGTGGGTTCGTTTGAGCGCCGCCCATTCTCGCCAACTAAACGGAAAAAGCTCTGCGGGTGTTGTGCAGGGTGACTAGGCTCAAACAAAAAAAATCAACAGATGCTTAATTTCAAACTATCCCGAATACTAGAAAACACAGGCCCGCTTATTAAATTAAATATTACTTAACCGGACCTAATAAAGAAAACACCATCTAAAATTTGATGAACACTATTTGCTACTAAGTTCTTTTTTTGAAAACACATCCACAGTCTATCTGGAGGGGAAAAAAAGTTAATGGAAATATGGTTAATTTAAGACAAAAGAATGTTAAATGGCTGTTAAAATAAACAGAGTACAATATGAAGATTGTACAGAGACCAATTCGGTTTAAAATACTTGGTTCTGTATGCCTTACCACTAAATGCACTAAATACTACCTATCGAAGTGATCACTCGATATTGACTAAGCTTATTACCACTAGGTATGCGTGCGCTAATAGCTGCACTGATTCCAGATGTAGGTAGCAGCTAACGGCTACGGTCATTTAATCATATGACTCGACCAGTTAATAAAAGACTCGAACTAGAATAAAACTATTGAGGGCGTAGCTGCCGCTTGATTCACATTATAACACGATAAAATCCGAAACGGTTATATCACTAGACTTATGAATGAAAAGAAGGAAATTATCTAGCCAGCGCTCGAATTTTATTAGAATGCACGAAAATGCAAAGCAATCCGATTAACTGGTCCGACAAACCAGTGAATTAAAGTAAATTGAATTAATTTAAATTAATGAGCTACCTCAGAACTCGGCTTTCAATGTTTGATTTATTTTAGTTTAATGAAAGAAAACAATATAACGCTCCAGTACGATACCCAAATCCAGTCGTCAAACTCTGGTGGAGGCGCCGGCACTTATAGATACCCAGGAATGGGCTCTCGATGGCCTCCAGTGAGGGAAACAAAAGGTTGTAGCCCTTCGGTAAGGGTTCTGGCCCTCCGTAAAACGTTGTAGTCCTTCGGAAAGAATGGACTGCTGGCCCTCCAGGGAAGAAAACCTCCTCTGGCCCTCCAGAAAGAAGTTGTGGCCTTTCAATGAAGCTTCTGGCCCTCCAGAAAAACCCTGAAATAATCCAGTACGCATTAAACGAAGCCCCCTTACTTTAATGAAAATCATAGACCCCCCCCCTCTTGCATAAATACATCTTCTTTATAAAACAGATTTCCCCAGACAAAAAAAAACCCATGGACTTGCAATGCCCATCAGCAAATAAAAGAGATACTACGGTTCGGACAACTTGAATATACAATGATAGGTATGAATCACTCCTAAATGAATATATAAACCCCACCATAGGATCCAAATTAAAGTTACAGTGATTATAAACATCCCCATATGATCCAAACTAAAGTTACATTAAAATAAAAATTCGGTTAGATAAAATAGAGTAGATAAGATAACCTATGGGAAAAGCAAATGGCGTCATATGCACAAAAAAAAGGTAACACAGATAAGCAATCAAATCATTAATTTAAGCAAAATGGTAGCGATATTTACCTCAATCGTGGACGTGAGGGTCAACTATGAGAGATTCGACGGTCTCGGTCTTATATGACGAACGTGGAAGCCACTATAAATAATGGGAGAAAAAAAAACCATTAGCATCATGGCGTGGATGCTCTTCACAGGCAATAGAAAAAGAAATCCGGAGAAAATGCTTACCTAGTACAGCATGTAGAGCCCGAAAAATCGGTCGTGTTAAAACACCAACAGAAACAACACAATAAATCCCCTAGCAAAAGGGTTGTATTATATCACAATACTAAATGTGAAGTTTCTAACTGCACTTAGCGAACGTTCGCCTTACGAGCAAACCAGAAAAAGGACTCTCCACCGCTTTCGTCAATTTTCCTACGAGATTAAATGCTACGTCACAAGTAGTGATGGACGGAAACATACCGAGTGATTCGATACAAGGAATAATCCTAAGATATTAAGCGACCGCTCACAACGGATTAGAAAAGTAGCATTTTCAAACGAAGTGTTAGAAGATCAAATTAATACATTTAGAATTAATAAACCGATGCGTGCAAAATACAGCATCTTTTTCCCTAAATGCGGCATATAAATGAAATTTCAAAAATATTTGACATTGGCAAAATCGAATTGATTTACCTCATTACAATCTGAAACCCATGCACTTCAATGTGCATAAAATCAAATTAATGTAACATAAATATTTACTTACTTTTCAACGGTATTTTTTATAATATTGGAGTAAATATTACACCAAACTTGAAAACACGTGTTTCCAGCTGGCCGGCACATCACAGAATAGCGCATATGTATTTTTCACATTAGTTCGAGTCTCTCAACCATAGATGGCAATTGGAGTTCAATATAATAATTTATTTTAATTTTTAGAAGAAGCCCTCCTTATTATCTGGCGGTATTTTATTATTTTATGTTTTTCTTTTTCATTATTTTATTATTTATCTTTATTGCAAATGGTGGAACGTTCACATATTGCTTTTCGTTGCTTATTAGCTATTAAAGTTATGGTATGACGATAAGTTTCAAGTGATTTCAGAAACTTTGATAATAAGATACGTTTTCTTTTTATACAGAAAAACTGCGTCTTTAAATATTACCATTGGTTTTCAACCAGTCAAAGGAGACACCATGAGACTCATATCGAGCTAAACACCCGTTTCCAAGCAGTTTAAACTTTTTTTTTTTTTGGAGATTAGGAAATCTCTATCTAGACACCTGGTCGATGTTGAGAGTCGTCCAGTTGACCAGGCAGTGACTGCCTCTTTGTTCTAAAACCCTTCCCCTGCTCTTCCAGGCATATCGTGCAGGTATCCGCTCTCGCATTACTTCTACACGATATGCGGAGCCTTCAGTTAGTTGTTACTCTAGCTGTGTTCATCTGGCTTCTATTTCCTTCGTTTCTAAGATGCTTCGTATCACTGCATATGTGCGTTGCCAACTTTCCTCTGACAATAGCAAGTTATTCATCATATTCCTCTCTGTAAAGCAGCTATCTGTGTCTCTAAAGAACTCTTCCCTTAATGATTCCCATCTAGTGCAGACAAAGAGGGTATGTTCCACATCGTCCGTCTGTCCACAGTACCTACATTGGTCTGAATCCACCCTGCGCCTGTCGTAAAGGTACTTCCTAAAAGACCCATGGCCTGAGAGTGCCTGGCACAGATAATAGTCGGGTTCCCCATGTGGCCTGTTCAACCAAGTCTGAATACTCGGAATTATCCTTCTCGCCCAGCGCCCATAGGTCTGTTGTGTCCACTTTTCTTGCCACTTGTTGAGGAGAGTGGCTCTGGCTGCGTCTTCTTTTGCGCCTTCGTATCTCTCCTTCCTTTCAAGGACTAGGAGTTTTATGGGTGGTACTCCGGATATTACCTGCGCTGCAGTCAATGAAATGGTGCGATATCCACTGCATACTCTGATACATATGAGCCTTTGGATTTTATTGAGCCGTCCTAATAGTTTACTATTATTTACTGCGGCATGCGAGACAGGAGCTGCATACAAGAGTTGCGAGTGTATTACTCCCGCCAGCACTCTTCTTTTGGAGGGTCTAGGTCCGCCAATGTTGGGCATAAGACTTGCGAGCGCAGTCGTTGTCCTTTCTGCTTTTTGCACTATTCTGTCTATGTGCGCAGCAAACGTTAACTTCGTGTCTAGCCACACTCCCAGATATTTGATAGCTTTGCTTGGGCCCACTACAGTCCCCTGTACATTGAAGGTTATTGGTGTAAGTTTCCTCCTCGTGGTTAATAGAACGATCTCAGTTTTTTCGGCCGCTAGCTGTAGCCGTCTGCTGTTCATCCAGTTGGTAACCCTGGTCAGTGCGATGTTTGTGATATTCATCAAGCTTTCCTCTGTTTTTGCTATAGCGACCATGATCACATCGTCCGCGAATCCGACAAGCTTCACTCCTTGGGGTTGCACAATCTCCAGTAAGTCATTATACATTACGTTCCATAATGTTGGGCCCAGGACGGAACCCTGCGGTACACCGCTGCTGATGCGTTTGGCTCTAGTATTTCCTTCAGCCTCTAAAATAATTTCTCTGCCCGATAGATATGACCTAATTATCCTGATCAATCCTTCTTGCACTTTTCTCCCTCTAAAGTCGTCTAGGATTATTTGCCACGATGCACTGTTGAACGCGTTTTTAACGTCCAGTGTAATGGCCACGCATATGCGCCGATGCGCCGGTGTATAAGCTGCAGTATTATCTGCTGTTCTAATAACCTCCAGTATTGCATCCACAGTCTGCCGTTTTGCTCTGAATCCAAATTGCCTTGCTGATAAGCCTCCGGTGCGATCGAGTTCACTGTTTAATCTGGAAAGTACTAGGGGCTCATAGAGTTTTCCCTCGATGTCTAACAGGCAGATCGGTCGGTAGGAGCTTGGTTTTTCCACAGGTTTGTCACCCTTCTTCAGTAAGACTAGATTAGCCTTTTTCCATTCTCGTGGGAAGAGACCATCTGCTGCTAGGTTGTTGTACACCTTCAGTGCGTACGCTGGTTTGTCTCGTATCACTTGTTTAACTATTTCTGCGGGCACTCCTCCGGGGCCCGGCGCTTTTTTATTTTTTAACTTATTGCTCGCAAATCTAAGCTCGTCTATGCTAAAGGGCGTAACTGGTTCTGACTTATCCGTTCTAAATTTCACCTCGTCGTGTTCTGGGAAGAGATGACTGGCGACCTTCTCCATCATCCCCATGGTCATCTGGGGTCTTGCAGGGAATCCTAGTAGGCTCTTCATAACAATTTTGTCCCGTTACCCCATATATCCTGATTTAAATCCTCGCCAAGTTTCTTCCAGCATAATTTTTTGGTCATCTTGATTTTATTTCGAAGCGTTTTCTTGGCATCCTTGTACATTGCCCACAGTTGTTCGTCCTGACTTCTTCTTGCTTCTCTGGTATACTGTCTTCTTTTTTTGATACATTCCCTTCTGAGTTCAGCTATTTCGTCGCTCCACCAATAAACTGGATGACCTCGACTGCTGTATTTCTTCCTTGGCATGGATTTATCACACAGATCTTGGAGTGTTTTGGTAAAGCTCTTGTGTGATGCTGGTGCCTCGTCTTTGGGAATATCCCTGATGGCAGATTCAAGTCTTTCCCTGTCTAGTTTCCTGAGGTTCCACCCCTTCTTGTTCTCATGTCTTGCTATGGGTTTGTTTACTTCGTCGATTTTAAAGATTATATATTCATGATCGCTCATGGATTCGATATCGCTTGCATCCCATTCTACTATTTGGCGCTTAATATTTTCTGTTGCTAGAGTCAGATCCAGAGTTGATTCATAATCCCGTCTGTGGAAAGTTGGTTTACCTGGTTCATTTATGACTATCATATTGTGCTCGGCTATCCATTCTGCCACCAGTTTCCCTCGGTCGTCCTCCCTTTCCTTGTCCCACTGAAGGGATTTGGCGTTAAACTCTCCCGTTACTATTGCCTTTTCGCTGCAGGTTCTGATGCGGTTGCCAATTGCTTCTATTGTTTCCTCCAGGTCGGAGAGTTCACTATTGGGTGAAACGTAGCAGCTGTAAACGGTAAAGTTTTTTGTTGTAATGTATGAGAAACCGGGTCCACTTCTTTGTTCTTTGACAGCCAGTTTATTGTCCATTACTTTAATGGCCGTGTTTATATGATCGTCAAAGGTCCAATCTTTCCTATTTTGTATCGCTTTGATGTTGGGTTCGCTCAGGATAATGATTCCAGCTTTAATTTCTGTTGCCGTGGCAAGAGCCTTGCTGTGTGCTTGTCGACTGCGGTTTAGGTTTATTTGGAGAACTTGCATTATTTGGTTGTTGGTTTACTTTGTTGGTCTGTCTGCTGCCTTTGCGCCCGTGTGACTGCCGTGCACTTGAAGGAGCCCGTCTGGTGCCCTTCCGTTTTACAGTGTATGCAGAATTCCGTGTTTGGACAGATCGCTGCTTTGTGCCCCGGTTTGCTACACCTCCGGCAATCCTGTTCTCTATCTGGGCCCCTGCACTCGGTTTTTATATGGCCCGTCTCCCAGCATCTGGAACACTTTAGTTCAGGAATTCTCTCCTGGACACGGCAGCTCATCCATCCGATCCTCAATCGTTCGATTTTTAGTAGTTGGTCAGCTTCGGTTGCGTTAATGACGACGGTGGCATTTTGCTTTTTTCCGTATGCAGGCCTTAGAGCCCTTACCTCAAAGCTGTCACTTTTTACTCCAATTGTTTTGCTTATGCTTTCTCTGATGTCTTCCTGGGTGGTAATGCTGTCCATATCTTTTATGTGGAGCACCTAAATGACACGGACGCTTGTGGAAGTCTTTCGCATATTTCTTTCTTTAGTGCTTCAGCTTTATCTGATCCGTTCTGAACTGTCACTAGTAGCTCTCCCTTTCGGGTCTCTTTTGCCTCTTTAACATCTACACCAATCTCGCTGGGGTTTATGGATACTTTAACAGCTTTGAGTACTTCTGCATATTTCATACCGTCCATTTTAATTATTAGTGCATCCCCTCTTGGCTTTTTTGGTTTTATACCTGAGTTGGATTCCCCTGTAGATGATTTTAGTCTAGTGGCGGGTTTACTATCTCTTCTTGGTTTAAACATTACTACCTGGATATTTGTGTCTAAGAACAGGTATTCCAGTATCCGGATAGTTATAGTGCCAACCACTCCATCCATTTCCGGTATTGCCAATTTGGTTCTGTTGTTCCTCAGCATGTGAGCCTTGATAAGTTTAAGAGCTTCGAAAATGTGTATGTCCTGGGCATCTTCCGTGGCATTTTTGTTGGTGGTGATAGGATAGTAGATCCACCTCTTCATGTTTAAAATAGTCCCGTCTTCATCAGGAAATCCCAACGTGTGAGTCATCATAGCTACTTCCCCCTGTTTTTTCGCCTGTTGCTTTAAACCTTCGATGCCGCCGAATTTGTCTATTGCCCACTCTATTGTTCTATCGTTGGACTTAAAGTATATGTTACAAGGAAGCAATATATCCCATCCAGGGGAGGCTTGCCAGATTTGGCCGATTTGCATTTTAGGCTCCTCGAAAAGTTCATGAATCCAGTCTTCCTCTGTGATCTTCTGGAAGTTTTCTATCGTTTCATTTTTTTTAGGTTTAGCCTGGTATGGTATTTCATTTGAGCTATTGTACATTCTTTGCATCTAATCGCAACACTGCTTAGATGTGTTTCTGGGTTAGTGCTCCCGGCCTTTTGCTTGCATTCAATAATCTCTTGGGACAAATCATCAATTTTCTTCTTGTATGTCGCTTCCGCGCTCTCACTTAACGTCCTAGGACATACAGATTCCTCTTCCTGGTTGCTAGTCTTAATAGCGGTGTCGATCCATTCGATAATTTCCGGTTGTTGTATTTGCTCAGCCTGCAACATCAAGTGACTTATCGATTCTGTTAGTTCTTTTTTTGGTTTGTACATCTGCCCCAGAGTTTTCTCCATGTGCTTTATTTGTCTACAAATTGTATCAAGAATATTCTTGAGTTTCGTGCCTCCGCACTGGTCTTGTCCGCTCCGTAATTCCGAAGTGTTTTGGGGAGCTGTCCTACTATCACCTCCTTTGCTTGGGTCTCTTGCTGGTTTCGCATCTGTCCTTTTTCTCTTGGTGGATCTCTCCTCTGCATTTTCCTCCCGATCGATGTCAGGTAACGACAAGGCCCTCTGCCTTGGTGGAGTCCTCACTATAGAGTCCCGCCTTGAGAACGGGTCATTTGGCTCAATTCCAGTAGCAGTTTTGCTCCCCTCGACCTGGAATTCCATCGAAGAAGAGCCGCAGTAACTGGCTGACGGTCCAGCGGGGCCTGCTCCGCCACCCGCGTTCTGGACCGGCACTGGGCATCCGAAACCCTGCACCGTAACTTCATCTAGGATACCCCGAGTTCGCTAGGCCCGTTCTCATTAGCTATGAGGCCCTGGGTTGAGCTGGTCTGCGGCAGTGACTTTAGGAGGCGCTGTTGGGGGTTTTAATCCCCTCATCCTCCATTATGGTCACCACTGACCTAGTGTCCAAGAACGCCAGGTCACTCCCCTATCCGCCGCCGCGGGACGCATCCGGTCAGGTCGCTCACCGCAGTTTAAACTGGGAAAGCTAATTTAAATTGATCTAAATGCCCCATGTAAACATGCTAAATACGATTATCTTTTTACCGTTAGGGGGTGTGGAAAACAAGCATGATACTAATAGTTTTAGTATCATGCTACGTTTCCATGAAATATTCGAACCGTTACGTCTTGAATTCAGTCTATTCAGAGGGAAGTTAATCCGATATTAGCTTAATCTTTACTTTAAGTTACAACCGAATTTAATCTCGTATGAGCTAAATCTTTAATTCAAAAACCGTGGGAAGCAAATAAATTAGAACACGATGGCATTTTATTATTTTATGTATTTCTGCTTCATTATTTTATTATTTATCTTTATTGGAAATGGTGGAACGTTCGCATATTGCTCTTCGTTGCTTATTAGCTATTAAAGTTATGGTATGGCGATAAGTTTCAAGTGATTTCAGAAACTTTGATAGTAAGATACGCTTTATTTTTATACAGAAAAACTGTGTCTTCAAATATTGCCATTGATTTTCAGCCAGTCAAAGGAGAATGCACCATGAAAGACTCATATCGAGCTCCTGCTCAACACCCGTTTCCAAACAGTTTTAAACTGGGAAAGTTGATTCAAATCGATGTGAAGGCCCCATGTAAACACGCTAAATATGATTAGCTTTTTACTGTTAGGGGGTGTGGAAGACAAAGGAAGTTTTCGTTTCTTTCTCTCTCGCACCTATGGGGAAGTTAACTTTACTACGTTTCCATGAATGATTCGAACCGTTTGTACAGTGGCAATGTAATCCGATATTATTAATAATAATTATTATTATTTAAATACTTCATTGCAGTCGGTTAAGACTTAATTTAATCTAAATACTACTCTTAATTGTGCCAAGAACATTAATTAATTTGAAAAATATTAATTTTATGAAAATGTACTGAATGATATTAAGACAAATGCTGCGGGGGTGAATGAAATATCTTCTTTAATGCTAAAATATTGCAACCCTTTCATTGATAAATATATTATGCATATAATAAACTGTTGTCTAGAAATAAGCTATTTCACGGATAAATTGAAGCTGTCAGGTGGAAAACCATTTATTAGATTTTAAAGAAAATTACATAACCAAATGTATATTTATTGTCTTGATACCCAGTATACAATGCGGATTTAGAAAATATTTTGGGTCCTTCAATAGCATTAACAAATGTCACCGATGATATAAGGCGCGCATGCGATAGGGGTATGATTAGTGTATTGGTGCTTTTGGACTTTTCGAAGGCATTTGATATTCATCATGATCTTCTCGTATCTAGGCTGAAATGAGTCTTTTCTTTTAATTAAGTCATATTTGTCTAACATATTTCAAAGGATTCTTTCGGATAATAAATATTCCGATCCAGCTGAGATATTTTCTGGGGCACTGCAGCGTTCCTTTTTGCGTCCGTTACTTTTTGCTATTAATACTTCTGATATTCTTAATTGTACGACACATTGCAAAGTACAGGCGTTCGCAGATGATACGAAAATATATTGTTGTTTTGATGCGGATGATTACAGAGAAACTGAATCCAACATAAACCTGGATTTGAGCATCTTGAATGCTCTTTCAAGGGGTCATCATAATCTTGCCTTAAATTCTATTAAGTCATGTTTGATGACTTTTGGTAGTAAAAATAGAGCAAATTTTTTGAAGGACAGGCTTAATATACATTTACCAGGCCGAAATAATGTTGTAAAATTGGACATTTCTCGACTTCTCGGACGTTTTATTACTTTCTCTTAATTTGAAACGAACTTATGTCATTATATAGGCTAAATCAACCTTTTTCTTTCAGAGAAAAATGGGAAAAGAAGAACGTAACTTTCCACGACAACGACACCGTGACATTCCATCAGGAGAAAATCTATCACTTCGACGAGTCTCTATCTTCAGGACTGGAAGACGATGTGGTAGTGGTACCAAACATTCCTATGTTGGTAAGTTTCGCTAAAAGAAAAATAACCTTTACCATTCCTATCGTAATATTCTATGAGCCAACCGCAATAGCAAAATTATTCAGATCAGAGATACTAACAAAACAAACTGAAGTGAAAATTAAAAAGTTATTTCAAACATTTCATTTATCAGAGCAATTATTAATTGTAAGAATATAATGGGGCAATTAGCCAGGCAGCAATGCGGTTTACGAGTCGTAAAATGTGGCGTTGAAAATTTGTAACAATGGATCGCAAAGCGAAATAAAATTATTCGAAATGCAAACGTATTTGCTCCAAATATTTATTATAATGAAAAGGTAGGATGGATGTACAGGGTGGTCCGTTTATCATGGGATGGAACCATATCTTAGAATCTACGGGGTGTACCAAAAAGTTGTTTGGATTTACTTAAACTTTTAAAATATATTTTTATATATACAGGGTGTCCGTATTTTCGTGGACAAGTATCAACTTCCTTATTTCAACACTTTGTATATACAAAAATATAATATTTTCAAAGTTTAAGCAAATCCAAACCACTTTTGTATTTAACTTATTTTGGTACACCCCGTAGATTCTGAGGTAAGATGTCATCCTATAATAAACGGGTCACCCTGTACGTTACGTTAGTCATTTCTGCGTGCGCAGACGAAACATCAGAACCTGCACAAACATCAATAAACCCTGTTATATGGCGGTTTGCCCATGTGCCATATGAGCTAGGTCAACCTTCTAAAAAAGAAGGCGTAATATCGAAATCTAAGATGGCGTCGCGTGTAGGGAGTAGGCTCTGACAATGGAAAGCGTATTAATTCATATATTAACTACTTTTGTTACTTTTTTACTTCAAAAAAATACGTGTTTAAATAATTGTTAAAAGTTAATTACATGTCAATTACCAAAATAATAACAAAAACGTTTTTTATTGCCCATTAACGTTATGCATATAATTAGTTCATTGGAATCAAAAGAAGCTTCAATGTATATTGCATATATGAAAAACGAAGAAATAAGATTATTAAAACAGGTATTAGAATAAAATAAAGAAGCAAAACACTGGCAAGGAGAATGATAATGATATACATAAAAGCAAGGATAGACAAGACGAAATATTAAAAACAAACGCGCATGAAACAAATATTAAATTGAGAACATTAATATTTATGAAGAAATATAACAATTGATCTTCTGAAATCTATCTAGTCCAAGAAACAATGAATTTGATTTAAAGTACGTATAACATATATCAAAGCCAAAAGTAATAGTGAATACGTTGAACAAACCGTAACCTTAAAGAAAAACTAAATTAGAGGGGACAAGCGGAAGACGAATATAAAAGACAAAATAAATTGAATAAAAGGCAAAAGAAATATCTGAAACAAATGTTCAAAATAGTACAGGTAACAGCAAGAAATAATGATCTGAAAAAATATATATGCCAACAAAACCAACCGTACCCTAAAATTTGAAACATGCGAGCAAAAATGTAAAAGAAAAATATAACATATAACATAGAAAGTTAAAATAAATACAATTCAAACACACAACAGATCAGATATAAAGTAAATCAGAAAACTCATGTAAAAGGCGAATATAAAATACAAAATAAAGATAACGAAATAAAAGCAAAAATGCCCAAAAAAAATGCTCAAAAAAGCACAGTAAAGCACAAGAAATAATGAACTAACCAGAAAAATATATGCCAACAAAGGAAACTAATAATAATAGCATAGTAAAATTATATAGAAAAGAAACCATAGCTTAAAATTCGAAACAAAAAGCTCAGATATACATGAGAGGGGGGAATTTAAAATATAAAGTATAGAGAAGCTAAAATAAATATAATTCAAA